>PVJC01038350.1:0-16766 GCA_004026665.1 Murina feae | reverse complement strand
GCAAACTGATGCTTTAAACATAATTAGGATTTGGAGAGAGGGAAGGCATTCAGGAGTTGGGGGCTGGCTTGAGCGGAAGTACAGAGAAGAGCATGAGTTGGAGGTAACAGAGCATGGGGTTAGAAGTGTGGGTGCTGAGGTCTGGTAGGCCTGGCTCTGAATTCCCCTGCTCCACCACTGAAAACCTTTCAGACTTAGATGAGTTATTTCACATCTGATGCTCAGTCTCCTCCTCTCCAAAATGGGGTAATAATGGCATCTGTCTGCTAGGGTTGGTGTGAGGATTGAAGGAGGAAATGCAGCTAATGTGCTCACTGTATCTTAAGAAACATTAGCCTTTATCATTCATACATGAGAGAAGTTGTATTTAAATTTTCTTTTCCCCCCATTATCACAGAATTTATATTTTGAGATTTTCTTCTTATTCTTTTTGTTCTGGTGGTTGCTAAGTCACATGGAGAAGTAGGAAGTATCCAGAGTCTGACGAGAATCATCAGAATTCTTTGGGAGGGTTATAGAGGATGCATTCTTCTAAAAAAATCAGACAATCCCTGTTATACAATTTTGAGTAACGTAGCACCTCCCCGTGTGTCTCAATTTCCTCACTGATAAGTTGAGAGGATTCTGAGAGCTCTTCGGTGCGGAGCACTGCGGGTGCTCCAGAGCAGCGTTGGGTGCAGTGGGCGCAATGCATGTAGGGTGTGGCAGCTTGCAGACAGAATTGCCTGTGCACGAGTGCCTCCTCTGCTACTAATTGTGTAATGGTGGGTTGTCTATGTCATCTTTTCTTTCATATATTTTTTATTTTTAAATCTATCTTTCTTGTTGAAAGTATTATAGATATCTCCCCTTTCCCCCCCATTGACCCTTTCCACTCCTCCCCTGCCTCCCAAGCGTTCACTGCACTATTGTCTGTGTCCATTGGTAATGTGGTTTTGGTCACCTTTTCTACCTCAGTGTCTTCATCTTTAAAATGGGGATAACTGTGATTATTAGCCCTACCGCATGGATTGTTATGGGCATATAAGCAATTGACACATGTGAAGTGTTTGAAATAGAGCTTGGCACACTCGTGTGCTCAGCAAATGTCAGCTATGATTCTATTGATGTACCATCAATGTGGAAGCAAAATATTCCTTTTCGAGAAAATCTTTTTTACTGGGAGAATTTAGGTTAGCCTCTAGTCCTCGCCAAATTTGTCCCTTATCTTTCATTATTTCTCAGGCTAAATCTTATTTTTCTGAGTGAGGCTCCTATTGCTGCCCTCCCATACATCCATTGTATTTACTGAGAACTCAACACATACCAGCAGCGAGCTCTCAGAGCCCGTCTTCACCGCCACCCCACAGGTGTGCACTCTCTCCACTTGCAGGCTGCACATCTAGTAAGTGGTGATGGCTGTTCCAAAGCACATACTCTTCACCTCTATGTTTTACTCTCTCATAACCCAGCATACTCCGTTTGTTACTCTGTATTATTGTTCATTTCACCCCAACCCTACCCAATTTCAATGCCTTCCCTTTTTGTGTGTATGTTTTAAAAGTTTATAATCATTTAAATTCTGACTGTATCCATCACATCAATAAGTTCAAAATTTTTTTTAAAAAAATGCCTTCCCTTCTTTTTCAGCTCCATTCTTTCTGTGATCCTTGCTCATCTATCTTGACTTAGAGCCCCTCAAGGTAGCACTTATTTCCTCAACTGGACCTCCTAATATTTTCTAATTGTTTCACCCCTGTGTGTGTATTTCTAAGAGATTTCCAATTCCTTGAAGAAAGGGGTCATGACATCCCCTAACAGTATAGCTTTGTCAGAAACAGAAAGGTAATTATTTGTTAAACTAAATGCAATAGGCATGTGCATTAGTTTGCTAGGGTTGCCACAACCAAATGTTACAGACTGGTGGCTTAAACAGCAGAAATTTATTTTCTCATGTTCTAGAAGTCCAAGATCAAGGTGTCGACAGGTTTAATTTCTTCTGAGGCCTCTCTCCTTGGCTTGCAGATGGCTGCCTTCTTGCTGTATCCTCACATGATTGTTTCCTCTGTGTGCACACATCCCTGGTGTCTCTCTGTGTGTTCAAATTTCCCCTTCTTATGGGGGTACCACTCATAGTAGATGAGGGTATATCTTAATGGCCTCATTTAAATTCCATATACACACACATCCTGAAGTAGCGTGTTAGAGCTTGAACATAAGAATTTGGGGGGGACACAATTCAGTCCACAACAACATATGTCTTTAAAATAACTCACAGTTGTAGTGAATGTGAAATTATAATTAAAAATTTAGAATTTCTATAAATATACTAGAGGCCCAGTGCACAAATTCCTGCACCGGTGGGGTCCCTTGGCCTGGCCTGAAGGATCAGGCTGAAACTGGTTCTCCAACACTCCCCAAGGGGTCCCGGATTGTGAGAGGGTGCAGGCCAGGAGGGACCCCACTGGTGCTTAATCAGGGTTGGGGAGGTATTAGGGAGATTGGCCAGCAGGGGAAGGACTGCAGGAGGGCTCCAGGGCATGTCTGGCTGTCTTGCTCAGTTCCAATTGGCCAGACCCCAGCAGCAAGCTAATCTACCTGTTGGAGCATCTGCCTCCTGCTGGTCATTGCACATCATAGTGAACAGTTGAGCAGCCTTAGAATATCATTATCATATTAAGCTTTGATTGGTTAAATGGACTGGACACTTAGCATATTAGGCTTTTATTATATAGGACTAGGGGCCTGGTGCACAAAATTCATGCACTGGGGGGGGGGGTTTCCTCAGCCCAGCCTGCCCCCTCTCACATATTGGGAACCCTCAGGAGATGTCCTACTGATGGCTTAGGCCCGCTCCCTGCTCCCCATGAGGGCCTCCCTTTGTGGGAGGCAACCAGGCTAATCAGAGGAAGCCACCAGCCCCATCACTCTGCTGCTATAGCCACTGCCAATCACCACAGCCACCAAAGTGTTTTCATTAACATGGACTCCAATCCCTTCACCATGAAAAAATGACAACTTTCTTTAGGCATTTTCAAGATGTGTCTTTCATAGGATATGACATTTCTTTCTTTTTTTTAATCCTCACCTGAGGATATGTTTCCATTGAGTTTTAGAAACTGTGGAAGAGAAGGGAAAGACAGAGAGAAACAACAAAGTGAGAAAAACACTTTGATTGGTTGCCTCCTGCATGAGCCCTGACCTGGGCCCTGGCCAGGGAGGAGCCTGCAACCTAGGTACATGCCCTTCGTCAGAACTGAACCCAGACCCTGCAGTCAGCAGGCTGAGGCATTATGCACTGAGCCAAACTGGCTAGGGCAGGATATGACATTTCTTAGCCCTCCAGCAGTGGACCCCAGATGCCATTTGGGATTCTTATTACTCAAATTACTAAGAGTATTACCAGTGGCATACAGGGAGCTTAGCCAATGAGCGTTAAGAAAAGGTGTTTCCTCTGTAGTTCATTCCGATCACTGGCTCCACCCCTGCCCCTCCAATCCCAGCTCCACCCCTACCTAGGTCTATAGCCTCTGGCCTAGGATGCAGGCCTGGGCAGAAGACTCCCCAACCCCTGTGATAGCCGGCTTTGCCCCTTCCCTGGCAGTGAGAGGGTTTCTTCCCAAGGCTGCAGGCCTTGGCAAAAGAACCCCAATCCCTGCGATGGCCGACTCCGCCCCTTCCCAGGCTGGGGGTCTCTGCCAGAGCCTGCCGGCCTGGGCAGAAGACCCTCAACCCCCTTCACCCCATGATCGCTGGCTCCGCCCCTTCCTAGGTTCCTGGGATTGATGGCTCTGCTCCTGGCCCCCCCTGCCTCCCCCACCACCTGACTGGCTAACAGGCCTGGCTATTTTAGTTGGGGCTTAGGGGGACTGGGCACCATCATCTTAATTGAGTTAATTTGCATATTTTCTCCTGATTGGTTGGTGGCGTGGCTTGTGGGCATGGCTTGTGGGTGTCTCGAAGTGATGATTAATTTGCATATACTCTTTTATTAGATTAGATGTTCTCATATCATGTATGATATATATCAGATGAGATACACATCTCAATGTATGAGACATACATTGAGAATATATCATATACTACTGACCCAGTGCATGGATTCATGCACATTGAAAGGAAATTAATTAGAAGATGGCCAGTAGGCAGGACTGGGCAAGAGGGACTGGACACACCCTGGAGCCAACCTCCCGTGGTCCCTCCTCAGCTGGCTCAAAGGGCGTTTGTGGAGTAAGCAGCGTCCCTCAGGCAGGTGAGGTTCCTCGGCCTGACCTGCGGGGATCAGGCTGAAGCCAGCTCTGTGACATCCCCTTAGAGGTCCAGAGTGCAAGAGGGCACTTTGCAAAGTTGCTGTTGTAAAGGGTGTGGAATGCAAATGCAAGTGTGCAGTAAACCAGATTTGGGGCTGACATGTCCCAGCAACAACCTAACCCATGGCTGAAGGTGGAATCATGTGGCCCTGGGAGGAATTGGGCTCCCTCTTCTCTTGTTTCAGGGTGTGTCACCCGAGAACTGCTGCTGCCAAGTCACTGCCGCTCCACAGCTCCTGCATTGAGCATCTGCCCCCTGGTGGTCAGTGTGCATCATAGGTACCAGCTGGCTGGACTGTCGGTCACTAAGCCTTTTATATATATAGATTATACATGGAGATACCCTCAGTGTACCTCTCATATAAGGAAATTTAATGAAAATTAATTTCAGAACTTACCAGACTTAATTATAATAATTTTCAGGTGTCCTACAGGTAAGCTAATGATAGTTGTGGACTGCCTAATCACAGCCCATCTGGGAATTTAAAATTACATTTATTTTACATGATTAGCACATATATTATAGATCATTAAGGCTTAGCCACCTACCCCCAACTATCCCCTCCCTCAGGTGTCACATTGGCAGGTGTGGATCAAATTAGTAATTTGTGATGGAGACTGAATGTAATCAATTACACAATTTTGAGCTGTTCAAATTTAATTCCATTGAATTCTATCATGAGTATTGAATATAAGATGGAGAGAAGCATGAATGAAGGCCTTCCACTGAGAAATGCTGTTACGAGAGGGGTTGTAGGAATATGGTCTTTTGATTCCTCAGACCTGAGTCCCAGCTCTGTCACTTCATAGTTGTATGACTTTGGGTGAGTTTCTTACCTCGACGACGAAGGCTCGGTTTCCTCCCCTGGGTGGTGAGGATAAGAATGATCACGGCATCTGTGTGTTGTGAGAATGAATTGAGACGATGGGAGGAAAGCAATCCTCTGGGATGTGAATAGCATGCGAGCAAGGACCTTGTCTTGTTTCTTCGTTGCCAAATCCCTGGTAGTTTGAACAAGGCTGGAGAATGGAGGTGCTACATTTTACTAAATAAATATTTATTGATTTATTATTTAACTTATTGAATGAGTCAACAGCTAAAGCCATTAATAAGACAAAAGCGAGAATTCCCACAGAGCAATGATGATAATTTCCATGGACAAAGGCAGTGGGTCTCACATCTGGCTGCACATTAGCATCACCTGGGGAGCTTTTGAAAAATGCTGATGCCAGGACCCCACAACCAGAGAACCTAATGTATTGTTTTGCACTAGGCCCCCAACAGTGGAATTCTTTTTCCATAACACATATCATCTTCTAAAATACTATTTAATTAGTGAGTATGCTACATAATCTTCTCATATGACAGATATAATATACTAAATGTGATAATATAATGTTTTATATTTATTGGTTATAGTCTACTTCTCCCTCTAGTATGTAAGCTTCAGAGTGCAGATATTTTTATGTTTTGTTTCTTCATGTATCTATCCTCAGAGCCTAGAACATATTTGATAGAATAATAGATATTCAGTAATAAACAAATAAATGAAAAAAGAATGACCAAGGTACACTATTCAAATAATTTGAAGGTAGATGAGGCTGATTCTTTTTAGGGTAACATTTTACTGCTCAAAAAGAGATGTACTTTGAAGCAAATAATATAATAATAATGGTGGAAAAAATTTAATAAAAAAAGAGATGTACAGTGAATCGCTGGTGGCAGGAGGTGGGTTAGAGGAGCTATAACTGGAGCTGGTGGACGCTGGAGAAGGGAGGTTACACCTCCTGAATCCTTGGCAGGGGTTGGACAATGGAAAGCCTGGAGAAGTCAGGGGAAGTTCCAGAGCAGGGAACGTGTGCTTTGTTTTCTGGGTGAAGCCTGAGAAAACAGAAAGCCTCTGAGACTGAGGATCCCCTGTACCAAGTGGGTCCCCAGATTAAAAATGACAGAGTGGTTTACTTAAGCAGAGAAGAGTTGACAGCCCACAATCATCAAGTTTCCTTGTCCCTGAAGTGGGAGAATAAAGAAATTTTTCTGTATCCTGAAGAGGGGTGCAGAAGTGGTTGAGAGTGGCCAGGAGACTGGACAGGCCTAGACATCTAGACAAGAAGGGTGCCCAGGGGGCAGGGGACAGCTGTATGATACAGCAGCAGTGAGGTTAGTGCCCAGAGAGCATAAACATCCTGCAAGATATATTAGCAGTAGACACAGCATATGACCAAGGAAGATGGGGATGGGGAAAAATGCATCTCCCAATACACAGGAAACCCTACTGAAGACCCCATGACTGAAATAACCTCTGGGCAAAAAAAGAGTTAATAGAAAAGGTGAGAACTCTGAATTGATTGTTTTCCTGGAAGTGGAAAAGTTGAGAACAAAAACTGAGCCAAAGTTTTGTAGCAGAGTTGAGAACCTCTGACTCTGAAGTCTGAGACAAAGAAGAAAACTTTGAAGGCTTCATGAAGTCTGAGACAAAGTTTTCTTCTTCAGGTGAATGGAGGTTTGAGAGCTAAGGTAGTTTGAGTAGAAAAACATGCTTTTAAAAGTTCTATCTTTGCACATCTAAGTTTGTGGCTATAAAATGTGTACCCATACGTAACTTCTCAATATTTTTATCATTTATTATGCACTGGACTCATGTTTGAGTATATATACAAAGGAAATGAAATTACTATCTCAAGGGGATAGCTGCTCCCCGTGTTCACTGCAGCTTTATTCACAACAGTCAACACATAGAAACAACCTAGGTGTCTGTAGATGGATGATGGTCTAAAAAGACAAACACACACACACACACACACACACACGAATATTATTCAGCCATAAAAAGAAGGAAATAACTGCCATTTGAGACAATATGGATGGATCAAGGGCATTATTGCAAATGAAATAAGTCAGAGAAAGACAAATACTTTATGATCTCTCTTATAGGTGGAATCTAAAATCATAGAGACAGAGAATAGAGTAGTGATTGTCAGGGGTGGCAGGGAATGGTGAGGTTGTGGGAAATGGGTGAAGATGATCCGAAGGTACAAACTTCCAGTTATAAGATCAATAAATGACTATAGTTAACAGTATTGTATTGTATACTTGAAAGTTGATGAGAGAGTAGATCTGAAAAGTTCCTATCACACACACACTCAAATGACACCTGTATAGGTGATGGATGTGTTAACTAGCCATATTGTGGTCATCAGTTTGCAATACATACATATAGCAAATCATCACTTTGTACACCTTAAACTTACAGAATGTTATATGTCAATTATCTCCATAACGTTGGAACAAAGAAATGCTCCACTGAAGACCTACTGTGTCAGGAACTCAGAAGCAAGCCCCAGGTACCTGTATTTTCACAGGACGTTCTGGGGATTCTGTGTGTGTCAACTACTGCCTAAGACCCCAGGTACCTTCATGGATACCCAGGGAGGGCCCTGGGCATTGGCAGGGAATGGGGCATGGAGGTGTGGAGGCGTGAACCTAACCCTAAGATTGGGGCTCCAGTAAAAGCCTAGAAAGTGAGCCACTCCTTTGCCCCTCACCTGTTGCCACCCTGACAGATTCTTACATCATCAGAGCATTTTCACTAAAAGTAGAGCCCTCTGAGGAGTGAATGTAGAGCTATACTATTCCGCCATGGAGAAAAGTACTCTGATGCTGTGATGGATAAAGTGAGACCAACATTCTCCGAGGACTGGCAGGGCACTGGGTGTTCTTGTCAAGGCAGCGTCCGTGGAAGATTCTGCAGGGAAAGTCCCACCACCTGAGGATGTCTACGCCGCGGTGCTCTTGACAGGCAGGCAGACAGGGGAGTGGATGTTTCAGTATATTATAAATCATTTGGAGAAAATTATGTTTTATTTATGTACACTTCTGAATGTATTTGAATTTTTATTACAGATATTTTTCAAAGATGCAAGCAAATTGGAGGCAATCCGAGGGGAACATGCACCTCAAAAGAATGTCTCGGGCGCGACCTGATTGGCTCAGGGAGTGAAAAGTATTCACGTTTTAAAGAGCAGACAGAAGTTGGCTTTCAAAGGGACTGAATCTGAATGAAACTTGAAGGTTTTGAGTCATGACTGCGAAGCACCTGGTTTTAAAAGGAAGATGTGGTATAAACGAAGCACAGGGCCACCTGAGTGATGTGGAGAGATGCAGTTTGAGAAAACAGAAGGATTAGGCACGAATCTCAATTAAACGGCCTGATTAGTTGTGTGCACTGGCTACTTTGCCAGAATTCCTCTTCTCTGGTATAAGTGAGCTCACAGTTGTATTGATCTACTCACCCTGGAACTCAGCTCAGTGGCAGTTCCTCTTCCAGCTGCCTTCCTCCTCAGTGCTGACCACTAGGACTACTACTTCCCCAGACGATCAACTGTGTGGCTCTTGGCACCAGTCAATGAAATGGGCCAAAGTGAACGTATGTGTACGTTAGAAGGAAGGGCGTTCCATCTAGAGAGATGACTGGTGCTCCACCCCTACTTGGACAGCAAAGGACTTGGATGCTATTGGCACTAAAATGAAAATGGACATTTAATTTTTTAAATTTTTTTATTACATACAGTTTTACAAAGATTAGTACATATATCTCTTTTTTTCCCTGCCCTTCCCCCTGCCTCCCCTACCCCCCCAGTGTTTGTGTCCATTGGTTATGCTTAAATGCATGCATAAAAGTCCCTTGGCTGATCTGTTACCCACCCACCCACCCTCCCTGTCCTTGTTGCTGTAATTTGACAGTCCGTTTGATGCTGCTCTGCCTCTGTATCTATTTTTGTTCACCAGTTTATAATGGTTATTATTATCCATAGACGAGTGAGGACATGTGATGTTTTTCTTTCATTGACTGGCTTATTTCACTTAGCATTATGTTCTCCAGCTCCAAAATGGACATTTTAGTTGAGAATTTTTTATTCTGTGATTTTGCCTCCATACACAAAGGTATTGGCTCAGTTTTTGCAAGCATATTGAATTAAGGGATATCAATTTCTTTTTTTCATGTTGGTATGATGTTAATCTTGGGGAAAAATATGTTCTCAATAAATGAGAAATGCATTTCTTCTCCAATATACCACTGAAACAGGACGTAGGAAAATACTTCCGGATAAAAAGATGCATGAAGATACTGAATGATGGCACCTTTCTTGCGGCTGGTCTCATAGCTCTCCCTGTTATGGGATAATGCCACTAAACCACTGGTCCTGGAAGGACACCATGCCTCTGGGGTGGGAAAGCGAGAGTCAGATATGAACAGTGTCGTGGGTGAGACTGTGAATGCAAGCATTTGGGGTGATACTGCTAGCCCTCACTTATTGATCATCACCAGGCAGCACCGTGCCTCTCACTTTGTGCCCATGTACTCGCTGGTTAATTTCCAAGTTACTGATGCGTGCCAGGCGCTAGTGTGAGCTACGATGGCTGACAATTCACACAACTTGTTAAAGAAATGCCTGACTTACTATAGTTCACAGCTGAGCGAACGAAAGCTCCGAGACCTGAAGTCAGAGGTTCTCAACTCTGCTACGTTGGAATCATCCGGGGGGGCTCTGCGTTTGAAAATACTGATGTCTGGTCCCAATCCTAGATTAATTAAGCCAGAATTGCTAACTATGGGACTGGGGACTGGTATTTTCTTTTAAAAATATGTTTTAAAATATATTGATTTTAGAGAGGAAGGGAGAGAGAGAGAGAGAGAGGAGAGAGAAACAACAGTGATGAGAATCATTGATTGCTTGCCTCCTGCGTGCCCTACACTGGGGATCCGAGCTTACAACTCAGGTTGGGGAACAGAACCGTGACCTCCTGGTTCATAGATCAATGCTCAACCATGAGCCATGCCGGCCGGTCGAGACTTATATTTTCTTTAAAAGTTTCTGGTTCTGATGTGCAGTTGGGGCTTGGGAGCACTGCCGCACGGTCACACTGCACTGGCTGGGGACAGAGGCCCACAGGACGTTATGGATGGCCAGACTCCGCATCTGTGCCGTGGTGTCAGATATTAGAAAGCCGGTTGTTATCAGCAGGAGTGTGCTCCGAGGGGCACATCGTTTCTCAGCACAATCTCTGCTTTAGGCCTGTCAGTTTCTTGAAAAGTCCTGTCAAGGTTCCCAGTCTGAAGACAAATATGTGATCCTCTGAAGGCTTTCCACTTAATAGACTCCTACCCGCCATGTTGCATGTGTGCTTTGTAATTTCACTTACGAGGTTTGTTCTATACATTCCTGCAGTGGGAGCAGCAGAGATAGCAGAGAGAGAGATAGAGCGTGCCGCCGAAGGCTCCCTGGTCCTCTCAGAGGAGAGCAAGTTATCGCTTTGTTTTCAAATAATGCAGTTGGTAATAAGTTTTTGGATGTGTGTGAGCTGTAAATCGTTCTGAAAATTGAACTGAAGATACAATATCGTAAATCTCTTTCTTGGTGGTGGAATATTTATGGGGAGAGCAATATAATCAGTTATGTGGGTGTGCTATGTCTGACATCTGACTGAACAGGACCCCATCCAGAGGATCTATCGCCTATTAGAAAATTCCTCTAGGTGAGTGTGTGTGAGTGTGTGTGTGTGTGTGCATGTGCTGGAGGATTATTTTAAATGGGAATAATCAGAAGATCCTGTGATGAAATCCAATCTTGAATGTGAACAAGGAACAGGTAGGGATGTTTGGGCAGCGGGTTCAGGGACGGGTAAGGAGATACAGGCTGCACTTTAGCCTTCTCTGGGCAGCCTTCTCTCCTGGTAGCTGTAGAATTTGGTTCCCTACATCAGTGCTTATGTATTCTAGAAACTCACAATCCTACCCAAACTGTATATTTTATTAGATTTGTTTTGAAACTCATTATCATCAGTATAAATGCCTCTGTGTGCAAAGTAATAAAATAAAACCACACACAGTAGTGAAATCTTGGCAAGATGTGAGAAGTGAAGAATCAAGGCCCAGTATACAACATTATTGCATTTTTCTTTTGAATGATTATGACAATTACTTAAAAGAAAAAAAATGCTATCATCACTATTTAATGATTTCCAGACCTTTTTGGGGGTATGCAGTGAGACTTTTCTCAAACAAAATCTGATTTGCAGCCCCATTGTATAAAACAGACCAAACATTGAGATGGGGAAGTAATTCAAATCTTCAGCTACTTGGCTTCTAGTATCATCTCTCTCAGGGCTCCTGATGTACCTCTGCCACCCTAGGTTGTGCCAATCACAGTTTTGTAACCATTGACCCAATCCAACTCTCTCTGTTCATAGGTGAGGAAACAAGTCCAGGAGCCTTAATTCTTAGTTCCACTAGTCAAGACTGACAATTGTGGACCACCACTTCTGCACTCATGGCAGACATAACTAATCAGTTACAATATTCTTTTTTTTTTTTTTTTTTTTGCTGGGCTCAGGGCTGGTTTCACAGTCCTTCCTAACCTTGTGGTTAGGCAACTACTGTTCTTTTGGAGTTGCCCACAGGTTTCACCCTTTGGTCTAGTCCTGAACGAAATCCTACTTCTTGGACCCTCCAGCTACTGTTTGGGATCCTAGAATCTTCACTTGAACTGAGCCAAAAGGCTGAGGAGTGTTTGAGATCCTAGCATCTTGATGCCTTTGTGTACTACTTGCCACAGTCCCTGTCTCCCTCACCTGGCCAATCCATTCATTCTGCAGACTCTGCTGTGGGTAATTTGGTACATTAGTGAACTATACAGATGAAATTTCCTGCCCTGAGCTGCTCATATGCTTGTGTGGGGAGAGGAGTATTAAATCGTCAACATCTTAACTAATAAAAGCGTAATATTGAAACTGACCTTTTCTTCGGGACGCCCAACAGCCAATCAGAGCGACTGTATGCAAATTAGCCCAGCCAACATGGCGGCCGCCACTCACGGATCTGAGTAAACGGCAGCTTCCATTGTGGCAGGAGTGAAAGTGAAACTGCCTGGGCGCTGGCTCGCTTATCCTTGCCTGAAAGCAAAACATGTTTGCAACATGTTTGCAACAATGTATAAATCATAGAATCCTTGGGAGCTGAAGGAAACAGCAGGCCAGCAGGCTGGGCCTGAGTCTAAGAGTAACAACATGAGTAACAACATTGTTTCATTATAGAGGCCGTGAGCTGAAGCAGAGAGGAGATTTCGTTACATGTCCAGGCCTCGCCTTAAAGGAACAGCATCAATTATAGAAGATAAACAAATCCCAGAAACCTGTGTCCAGCCAGCCTTGCTGGGACATTGGGTCAATGGGAGCTGTGGGCAGCCTTAAAGCCTGAAAGTGCC
This sequence comes from Murina feae, assembly GCA_004026665.1. Classification (NCBI taxonomy): domain Eukaryota; kingdom Metazoa; phylum Chordata; class Mammalia; order Chiroptera; family Vespertilionidae; genus Murina; species Murina feae. The sequence continues at coordinate 4,212 of PVJC01038350.1, read as the reverse complement.
AGTCAGCCCATCACCCACGCTGGCCACAACCCAATGGGGTGAGGGACGTTCCTGGGGGGCTTGGCCAGCCTGGAGATAGCCATCAGCCCCTCACCCAGCCTGGTCAGGCACGCCAGCAGGTGGACATCCCCAGAGGGGTCCCAGACTGTGAGAGGGCACAGGCCGGGCTGAGGGACCTCCCAAGTGCACAGAGCGGCTGTAGGGCGGAACAGCGCAGGACCCAGGACCCATGAGTGGGAAAGAGGCGACAGGGTTGACGGCCTGCTTGGTGGCTTCTCAGGCCCCTTGCAGGGCATCGGGGAGTGGGAAAGAGGCAGCGGGGGGTCAGTGGCCTGATTGGTGGGATTCCCAGGCCCCTTGCGAGGCACCAGGGAGCAGGAAAGCAAGGCTGCAGGGAACTGGTGAGTGGGAAAGAGTTGGCGGCCTGCTTGGTGGCTCCCCAGGCCCTTTGGGGGGCACTGGGGAGCGGGAAAGCAAGCTCTTGGGGGCTGGGGGCCTGCTTGGCAGCTCCCCAGACCCCTTCCGGGGATCAGGGAGCAGGAAAAGTCTGACATGACCACGAGGCGGGGTTTTCCCTGCTTTCTGGTGGCTGGAGGAAGATGGGCAGTAGGCAAGCTTGGGAGGCAGACAGCACCCACCCCTGGCCACAGCTCAAAAAAGAGAACAACATGCAGGGGAGGGCAAGAGTTTGAGAGATCAACATAGAGGGGGTGCCTGCTCCAAGCCTCCACGGTGTGCCTGGGGGCAGGCCCCCAGCAGGTAGACACACACAGGAGGACTGCTCTGAGCCTCAGATGTGGCTGGGGGCAGATCCCCAGTGGCGACACACACACACACACACACACACACAAAAGGCGCCTGGCAGACTGGGGCCATCATAGGACATCCACTGAGGGGTTCCAGACTGTGAGAGGGGACAAGCTGGGCTGAGGGACCTCCACCCTCCCACCGTGCACGAATTTTGTGCACCGGGCCCCTAGTAACATAAATAAATTACATAGACTTCAAATGTAAAAAACGCTATTGAAAAAACCTAGAGCAGATTATAGAGTGAGAGTTAGACTTATTCTCCTGAAGGGGCTCTGCTGGAAGTTTGGTTTGATTGGCTCTGACCCCCTTGGCCCTGCCTCCTCTCCTTGTTTAGCTCTCCTAATGCTCCTCCCAGCCTGGTGGGGATAGTTGTGGGGGGCAAGGACACTCATCACAGAGGCCCCAAGGAGAGGCAGGACAAAGCAGATCAGAGTTGAGGGCTGCTGCAGGGAGCTCAGAGAGTAGCTTCCGACAGGATATATGGGTTTGGGGAAAGGAAGTACAAGTAAAGCTGAAAACATACTACAGACATACTTTATTCTTGCCACACTTTCTCTGAGGGTGAGTTCCAGAAAAATCTGTTTAAAAATTCAAAATTTAACAAATCTTCATTCTTTTCCATCTTCCACACTAAAATGAGCTTCCTACCTGAGGCGATGCAAATTAGAATTAATTAAAATTAAATAAGTTCATGTCTTCAGTCTCTCTAGCCTCATTTCCAGTGCTCCTGTGCTAGCCCATACTCAACCTGTCCTTCCTCACAGAAAGTCCTGCTGGACAGCTCTGTTCTGGACTGTGAGCCTGGATGCACCCAGCACTGAGTGGATAACTGAACACAAGTACCTCAAAGGCCAGAGGTTAACTAGAGGTGGGCTTAGAACCAGGGCTGAGCTGCAGGATGATAAGGAGACAGGGACCTGGAAATGAGTGAATTATCAGAAATTAAAGAGCCAAGAAAGCAAATCAGGTCAACATGGCTGACAGAGAAACGAGGGTGAGCACAGTAGAAATGAGCTGGGGCAGCACCCAGCTGGCTGGAATCTGGGGGTGCCCTACAAAATCTGTGGGGAATATTCAAGAGAACAAACACCAATGTCCTTGTTACTCCTCTTCTTCCAACAGCTTAGTGCCCTTTGCAATAACTAGCGCATAGCGGACACTCAGCACATATATGTTTGATTTGAGTAGACAGTTCCTTTAGGAAAAGAAGACACCCATGGGATTATGCTTTCTGTAGTTTCAACAAAATTTTGATTTTCATAGCTTTCAAGAATAATTTGATTTTATTTTGTATTAGTTTCAAGTGTTTCTCCACCGTAGCAGGTAGTAAAAAATAGATTCTCTTCCCACTTAACCGAGCTAAATAGCTGGTCGCATGGCTGGGTCTTCATCAGACATAGAATTGTGTGCTGTAACCCCAGACAGGAGACAGCCTCTCTGTGACACAGCGATGCTCAGTGGGTAGTATTTGCAACAAATGCTTAATTACTGCAGAGCAGCACCCACCTTGTAGTCATTAATAGAAAACCATGGAAGAGTCACTGCGGCTGTGGCTTCTACTGGTGAGTCATTTGGTTTGAAACATAATGGACTCAAAAAGCACCAAAAACTGTAGTGAGAAATCACTGTAATGGCTTTCATGAAAGTGATCACTAATTTAGGGCCCAATTAAAACTAGAAACCCAATTATTGCGGAATAACATAATTGCAAGAAAGTCACTTGAATTGCACACATGTCAGCAATTAAGGAGGAAGCTCTAATAATGGAATCCGTCAGAACCTTTGCAAGGAGCGGCTGAGGAGGCTGAGGGTCGCCTTGTTTCTCCTCCTGGGTGGGTCAGAGCGAGAGACGCCCAGGCGTTGGGAGCTGGCAGTCAGCTCTGAACCTGGTAAGCATGGTGTGCTTTATAGCCTCGCTCACGAGGCCCTGGTAAGATAAATACAGAATTTATGAGCGGGGTCAGGTTGATACCCGAGTCCACATCCTGGGAACGTCAAATACATTGTTAACCCTGAAAAACGAAATATCAGGAAGTGAATATTTCCTGTTAAATATTTCTCGTTAAATATTTGAGATGCTACAGAAAGCAGTTGGCAGTATAAATGTCCAATGCTGCACCTTTCTAGTTCAGACTCAGATTTTGACCTTGTGGCTAATCTCACTGCATTGATTCTGCGGTGTGCAGGGGAGAGGCCTGGCGGTTGGTGGGGAGCACAGACTGGGCACACTGTGTGTCAGCTCTGTGCTGGGTGAGGCAGGACAGGACGTACGTAGGTCCCTGTTCAGTAAAGTTTGGCTGCATTTCTCTCTATCTGCATGGCCTGCAGAGGGCGCTAGCAGCATCTCTGACAGTAGCCCTGGAAGGGTTTTTCATTTTACTGCAGAGACCAGGAGGTGCGGTGAACTTTCAATGAAGTAAGCTAGAGCCGCAAGTCTCAAATTGTGTCCATCAGAATGACCTGGAGGGGTTTGTTAACATACAGATGCTGGGCCCCACCCCAGAGTTTCTGAAACACGTACTTTATGCATTATTATTATTGTTACTATTATTACTAAGCTTGCCAATGAGAGCACACATGTTGCCCCTGTATCTTCTCTATAGAAGGAATGACCCACTCCTGCCTCTTTTCTGTTTCCCTTTGACTTAAAAAAAATTTTTTTTAAAAATTTTATTAATTTTTTACAGAGAGGAAGGGAGAGGGATAGAGAGTTAGAAACATCAATGAGAGAGAAACATGGATCAGCTGCCTCCTGCACACCTCCCACTGGGGATGTGCCCACAACCAAGGTACATGCCCTTGACTGGAATCGAACCTGGGACCCTTGAGTCTGCAGGCCGACGCTCTATCCACTGAGCCAAACCAGTCAGGGCTCCCTTTGACTTTGATAGACATTTAATCTCACTTTTTGAAAAGACTGGGTCTGAACTAGAATTCACTTCTAGCAAATGATGAGAGGCATTTGGTAAAGAACCCCGCTTGAGAAGTTTCATTAGTCTGGTCATATCAGAACTCCCCAACAGAGACGAATCCAGTTAATCAGAAGTATCTTTGCTCAAACCTTCAAACGGGCCCAGGGGTAGGTACCCCTTCGGATTTCTCTGGACTTTCATGCCAGGCAAGAGCCCCTCCAGTGAGCAGAGAGAGAACAGTTGATATTAATATCCCAAATGAACTCTAAGCTGAGGTTGTCAAGGAAATGTATCAACAATGCAAATTACTTGGATTGTTCAACCCACAAAGAGTACCCACTTGGGAGCCATACCCCCCAAGTGTGGTCACTTTCAGGTGGGAGAGCTGGGAGGGGAGAAAGACCTGTGGATGGGATGAGAAAGCGGGAACATGACTTCCTAAATTTTGTGTTCAAAAGCAATAGCTGCTAAAGGAATAGAATTTCCTGAT
>PVJC01038349.1:0-16803 GCA_004026665.1 Murina feae | reverse complement strand
AGGCAGGCAGTTGCAACAGAACCCTTTGGTTTGCTCAAGTTCCGTGGCTGTTGGCCTCCATCTTGGCTGGGTTAATTTGCATACAGCCGCTCTGATTGGCTGTTGGCCTCCATCTTGGCTGGATTAATTTGCATACAGCCGCTCTGATTGGCTGGTGGTAACGGTCACATTTGCATGTTTCGCTTTTATTATAGAAGATGATTGTTATTGATTTAAGAGAGAAAGGGAGAGGGAGAAAAAAGAAACATTAGTATTGAGAGAAAATCATTGATTGGTCACCTTCTGCACACCCCACAATGGAGATCAAGCTTGTAACTTGGGCATGTGCCCTGACCAGGAATTGAACTGTGACCCCTATCAAGCCTCGATGATCAACCACTGAACCAAGCCAGCTGGGTATATACAAGCTACTTTTTACCTTTTTCAAGTAATTACAAGAATTTTTAAAAACACTACAATAGCAACAGCATCAGCAAAATCTTCACTATCCCTCGTAAATTAGGCTTTCAACTTTCTAAAATCTTTAAGTGATTTGACAATATAAGCATAAAACTTTTTAAAGTAAAGAAATGTAAACTGATGAAAGTTTTAAAGAGTAGAGAATTAAGGATTACTAAAATTACTACATTATCTTCCCTCTGGTCTCCACTTTCTGCCATCTTTCTAAAAACTTTTTTTTTTTTGCATCCTGGGTGAAATAATAGATTAAACATAAATTCCTTTCTGCTCCAAAATCACAACATTAATAGAAAACTTTCATGTTTTAAAGATCCAAGGAAAGAAAATCTCCATAAAGCAGAAATGAATAAGAAACTCAGAGGAATAAATAGAAGCCAAAATCAATAGTGCACAGGGAAAGTAGGATGGTGGGCATTAGGAGTGAAGCCATTCATCAGAAATATGGCCCAATTTGGACCCCAGGGCAAGAACTAGAAATGAGGTTCCTGCTAAGAATGAGGACAGGAACAGTGCCCACTCCTCACCCACCTATAAAAAATAAATTGTTCACTATGGCCAGGGTGTAGGCACAGACTTTGTGAGTCTGGTTTTAAATAGGCTTGTATTTCATTGGGAGGAGGGGAAGGACCATCTAATAACTACACAAATAATACTGAGCCAGATCCATGGCCAAGTCACTGATACAAACAGCGTTTGTGCACCTGGAAAAGCCAGATTACTGACAGGTTCAAAATGAACTCACTGGACGGGGATGTAAGGGGAAATCTCCCTCAGATGAGCTCAAAACAAGATTTGCAAGTACAAGTAAATTCAATGCTGGAAAGATAATCTATTCCACAAATAGGAGCATTAGTTTTGATAAATTATTTGTACTAAAGTAAATACAACTAGGAAACTAAAATATATACATAGTAATTTTTTATTTCTGCATTTGGCCACAATTGAATAACAGGGACTGCATTTCCCATCCAACAAGAAGTGAACAACAATAAAAAATAGAGAAATTTTTATAAACTATTCATTTTCAAGATGCTGGATGAGAACCAGTGAAGTATAGTGATCCTTGATGTCAGGAAGGGTTGGAGGGATAAGTTTTATAATTGTTTCAGTTTACTGCTTTGGAAATTTCCAGTATTTGCACTGGGACTGGGGAGCTCACACAGGCCAGTAGGATTTGGTGAATTAAGGAGACACTACTGAGAGTCTGGAGAAATCAAAGCAAATAGAGTTTTCAAGACAGAATAATAAAAAGAAGAGAGCTACCCAGAGAGAACTCCAGAGATCTGTGAAGGGTCTCCCTGGAGTATTCACCAGAATAGTGATCAGTCCATGCATGTGATATTACTAACCAAGGCAAGGAAAAGAGCCACCCAAAGAGCTAGAGAAAATATATAACACTCACACCAGGAGATGTGTTTATCCCTATCATTAAATTGGAAAACCTCATAATTCATGGGTAGAGTACAAACTGGATTTTGCCTCATGTTAGAGAATGATTAACTCTAGGCTGAACATCACCCTTATTTCACCTACAAATCTAAAAAGGAAGACTCAAAAAGATCAATCTTATCTTTCTCCCAGAACAAATCTCAATAATCTAATCTAATAAAAGAGTAATATGCAAATTAACCATCACTTTGAGACACTTAAGCCATGCCCACCAGCCAAGCCATGCCCATCAGCCAATCAGAGAAGCTGTATGCAAATTAACCTAGCCAAGATGGTGGCCAGCAGCCACAGAGCTAGAGCAAATAGGAGGCTTTCATTGCAACTGCCTTCCTAGGCTGGCTGGGCCTGTGCTCCAAGCAACAATGTTTCAATTATAGAAGCCATGGAGCTGAAGCAAACAGGAGGCTTTGCTGCCTGCCTAGGCCTCAGCTCAAGGCAACAAAGTTTCAATTATAGAAGATAAATAAACCCCAGAAATCTGATTCCATCCAGCTTCACTGGGACCTTGGGTCAATGGGAGCTGTGGGCAGCCTGAAAATGGCCCTCAGCCCCTCACCCAGGCTTCCCAGCACCCCAGTAGGGACCGTAACTCTGAAGGCACTGTGGGCATCCTGAAAACGGCCCTCAGACCCTCACCCAGGCTAGCCACACCCCCATGGGGTGAGGGTCCCCACTGGGGGGCCTGGCCAGCCTGCAAACACCCATAAGCCCCTCACCCAGGCTGGCCAGGCATGCCAGCAGGTGGACATCCCCCGAGGGGTCCCTGCAAGAGGGCATAGGTCGGGCTGAGGGACTCCCTGAGTGCACAAATTTTTGTGCACCAGGCCCCTAGTTCTATATAATAAAGAGGGAATATGCAAATTTACCACCCTGCCACAAAGATGGAAGCACTCACAGTGAAAAGTGTAGGGGGGAGAGGTCCTGTAGCACAAGATGGCTGCACCCACAGTGGAGGCTGAGCTCCCATAATGAGCTTTAATGGGCAATCATCAGGGACCTGAGGCTGCCCCCCCCCTCAAACCCACACCCCTCTATGGGGCCTTGCAGAGGACCTCAGGCTGCTTCCCCCACCCTGGTGCCAGGCTGGGGGACCTCAGGTCATGCCCACCACCCAGCAGGACTTGACAGGGGACATGAGGCTGTGCCACCCTATCAGCGGGGCTTGAAAGGGGACTTGTGGCTACACCCCCTTCCTGGCAACAGGCCAAGGGACCTGAGGCTGTGCCCCACCCACCCAGCGAGGCTTGACAGGGGATCTCAGACTGGGTCCCCAGCTTTATGGGGCTTGATGGGGGACCTCAAGGCATGCCCCCTGCCCCAACTGAGGCTGGGGAACCTCAGGTCATGCTGCCTACCCCAGTGCTAGGCCAGGGGACTTCAGGCTGAGCCCACTGCCTTGGCACCAGGCCAGGGGACCTCAGGCTGCACGCCCCCCCACCTAGTGGGGCTTGATGATGGACCTCAGTCAGGATGCACCCCCCCATCTGGTACTGGGCCAAGGGACCTGAGGCTGCAACCCTGCTGGGTCTGGATCTAGCCCAGTGGGGATGGGACCAGCTGGGTCTGGGTCTCCTGTGATTTTGAGTAACATGTGGGTGGGTGGGGACTTGACTCTGGTTCCCATGGTACACTCCAGACTCTGAAAGGAGGAAGATTTTCATATACATTTTACTAATTTTCTTTCATCTCTGACACTTCCATTATAAAGAAAGGGCAAATAACAATATTAAAATATTTCTACTAATTAATCCCCTTTTAATGTGCACAAATTTCATACACTGGGCCACTAGTCCTATATAATAAAAGCCTAAGTGACGTCTCACCCTCACGCAATATCATCACAAGATGGCTGGCAGGGGAAGGCAGTTGGAGGTGACCAGGCCAGCAGGGTAGGGCAGTTGGGGGTGAGATCATGCCAGCAGGGAAGGGCAGTTGGGGGCAATTGGGCCAGCAGAGGAGCAGTTAAACATCAATCAGGCTGGCAGGCAAGCAGTTAGGAATCAGCAATCCTGGATTGTGAGAGGGATGTCCGACTGCCGGTTTAGGCCCAATCTCACAGGTATTGGGACTAAACCGGCAGTTGGACATCCCCCAAGGGGTCCTAGATTGGAGAGGATGCAGGCTGGTTGAGGGTCACCCCTCCCCCCGTGCACAAATTTCATGCACTGGGCCTCTAGTATTTATATAAATATAAAAATATTCAATGCCCAGAAGGTAAAGTTCACAATGTCTGAAATTCAGTTAAAAATTATTAGTCATACAAAGAAGCAGGAAAACACAATCCATAATTAGAAAATTCAATAAACTAAAAACAATGCAGAATTTACAATATAATTAGCAGGAAAGACATTAAAACTGGTAATAGATTTAAACTTAAGCATATGTTTAATCACATAAAATGTAAATAATCTACCCTGACTCAGTGGCTCCATTCATTGAAGCATCATCCCTGCACATTGTCCCTCCACACTCTGAAGAACCACCCTGGAGGCTGTGGTTCAGTTCCTGGGTTGCAAGTTCTATCCTAGGTCAGGGCACATGTGGGAGGCAACCAATCTCTCTCTCTCTCTCTCTCTCTCTCTCTCTCTCTCTCTCTCTCTCTCTCTCTCTCTCCCCTTACTCTCTCTCCCTCACTTTCTCTCTCAAAAAAATGTCTATATAAATATCAAAAAGTAGATTTCAGAGGAAAGAATACTATCAAGTATAAAGAAGATCATTTCATAATGATAAAGAGGGAAATTCATCAGGAGGCTAAAACAATCACTAATGTTTATGCACTCAACAACAGAATTCAGAGTACCTGAAGCAAGAAATGATAGAACTGCAAAGAGAAAAAAGAAAAATCTACCACTGAAGTCAAAGTTCTCACTAAGTGACAAAACAAGTGGGTAGATAATCAGTCCAAAACACCACCACTGTATTTGGTAACATGGAGGTCACTAAAGCAATTGTAGGAGAATGGTGGATGTGGCAGCCTAGCTGAAATGGGAGCTGACAAAATGGAAACAAATTGTAGGACTCCTTCAAAATTTTTTGCTGTAAATGGGAGCTCAGAAATGAGTTATACAAAGGGCAATGTAGCATGAAAGGTTTTGTTTTCTTTTTTGAAATATAAAGCAAACTAGAACAAATGTGTATGCTTAAAGCAAAGTTCAGATAGTACGGAAGAAAATTATGTGCAGGATGGAAGAGAACAGGGAAAATTAGAAGAAAACTTTTAAATGGTAAGAGGGAGGAAAAGGCAATAGCAAGAGAACATATAAACCTCATATATTTGAAATTTAAAATACATGTTTAAATAATTCACAAGTTTAATAAGAAATCATAATAAAAGTTAAAAATACTTCAAACTGAAGAAATGAAGTAACATTAGAGATAAAAATGTGTGATGAGGCAACTAAAGTGGTATTAAGGGATACTTAAAACTTTAAGTTTATATTAAAAAATTTTAAGGCTAACTTTTTAAAAAACGTTAAAGGCTAAATGTAATGAATAAAAATTCCACTTAGAGAGAGGGAAAGAAATAGTTCCTCTATAGATTTGTTTCTGTATCTGAACTACTTAGACAATGAATATAACATCTCCTAAAACTTAATTACTAAATGAACTTGACAGTCAGGCTTGTCAGCTCAATAACAGACCACAGCGTAAAGGCCAAACCAGCATAGCCCAAGGAGAGACATACTATTTAAGTATGTTTCCACTTATATTGACAATTCTGTCTGTTCTGCTGTTAATCAAAGACAAAAATAGACAAAATCAATGGAACAATAAATTCCTTGTATAGAAATCATCAAACCATACACTCACTATCTCAAAAATGTATGCACTAAATGACTAAAAGCTCTAGAAGACATCTTCTTTAGTCACAGACTACTGACATATATCCAGACATTGAGTCACAGAAATCAATCATAGCCCTTAAATCCCTTTTTTCTATAACAAGATGGCAAAAATTCTTAATATAGTTTGCATTAATTTCATGAGGAAATTAATTCCCAGAAAAAAATATGAATAAAGATGATAGCATGGAACATATAGTGCTGGACATCCCAAAACATAGGCTAGGCAATTGTATAATAAATAGAATCAGAGACTTTCTCAAATGAGAATGTGTTCAAAAACAAAGTTGTTTTTCTTATTTTTTGTCCTGTTAAGCCCTGTCTTTGATTTTTAAATGTTTTTTTTTTTTTATGAAAGCATACTTCTTGGTTAATCATGGCAGGAAAGAGAACTTCTGCTATTTATCAGGTCACACATTATTTTACTAAAACAGATACATCTGATAATAACAAGGAATAAGGCTCTTATCAAAGTCAAACACTCATGTACTCACTGATTGAAAAAACATATAACTTGAGTAATTCTGTTGACATCATGGGATAGAAGAACACATCACCTCTCTCAAAAAATACTCATTTCTGCTGGGGGCCTAGCCAGGGAAAGCAACATGATTGGTAGGTCACTGTGGTAAAGGCTCTGATGGAGTTATGTACCTGGAACTCTGCAGCAGGGAAGGTTAAACAAAGAAGAGTAAGAACAAATTAGAACCATGAGTAATATTAGCCCAGGCACATAAGGTGAGAAAAGTTCCACGCTAAGAGAAAATCATCTCTATACATAAAACCCTAAGTGACCAGTTGACTGTTCAACCGGGTCGACTGTTTGACTGGTCACTATGACGTGTACTGACCACCAGGGGCAGATGCTCAATGCAGGAGCTGCCCCCAGTGGTCAGTGTGCTCCCATAGCAGGAGTGCCATTTAGCTGACTAGTGAGCCAGACACCGGGTTCACAGCTGGTGAGTGAAGCTGTGGCAGCAGCAAGCACAGCAGGGGCCGGGATGAGCAGGAGTGGCGCTCAGCCTGGGCTTGGGCTCCTCCCCAGCTGCCTGCTGCTTCACACACTACTATATCCCCTGAGGGGTCACAGATTGTGAGAGGGTGTAAGCCAAGCTGAGGGACTGCACCAGTGCATGAATTCATGCATCATACTTCTAGTTTTTTTTTATAACGGACCAGAGACATCTCATCACAGATATTCCATATTGCTGCAGCACAGTGTCCAGCCCAGTACAGGCACTTAAAGAGGTAATTCATGAAGCCAGAAAGGTCCCTGGGGATTTTAGGGGCATTGAGAAGTTGAGTGTGGTTGAATATTTAGCCACAGAGAAGAGAAGAGGCATTCTATGTATATAGATGGGATGGAAACAAAGGAGCAGCCAGGAAGAGCATCCATATTTGTTTAATAAACATTAGTGAGATGCATGAGACCTTGCAGATATTAACAATGTAATGCTCATAACAATCCTGTGAGTAGTTTGTTTGTATTATCCTCATCCTAGATATTAAAAACAAAGGCCCAGGGAGAGGTGTGATAAATTGTAGAAATTACATAACTAACCAGGTAGGATATGATTCCAAGATGTCTGCCTCCAAAGTTCTATCTTATAACCACTAGGTGGTTCTGCATCTCACTTCCAGTGGATGGTAAATCATAGACATTAACCTAATCTTTTGTTTAAATAGTTTCTAAAACAATAAAGAATTGCATCTTAGTAATTAATCCAAGCACTTGAAGGGAGCTGCAAAACATAAAATGATTCAAAAGGAAAAGGGAAAATTGCAAAGAGGACAAAATGAAGCAACATATAAAATTAATTTCCTGGAGAAAGCAGTGGTTGTTTCACAACTGAGAATTCAAAACACGTTATTAAATTTTACTCAGGTATTGCTATTATCTTGTCCCTTTATTCCCCACCTATTTTTTTAAAACTTTCTTTTCCTCAAAGTATTTTTAGGTTCACAGCAAAACTAAGAGGAAGCTACAGAGATTTCCCATATAGCTGCTGCCCACACACAACCACAGCCTCCTGTATTCTCAACATCCCTCACTGCAGTGGTACATTATTACAACTGATGGACCTGTACTGACACATCGCAATCACCCAAAGTCCACAGTTTCTATTAGGGCTCCCTCCTGGTGCTATACATTCTGCTCTGGACAAGGGAATATTGACATGTATCTATCATAATAGTATTATACAGAGTATTTGCACTGCCCCCAAAATATCCTGTACTCTGCCTATTTATCTATTGTTCCTTCATCCTTACCCCTGGTAATCAATGAGCATTTTAGTCTCTAGAGATTTGTCTTTTCATGGCTTGACAGAGCATTTCTTTTTAGTGCTGAATAATATTCCACTGCCCGGATGTGCCGTGGTTTATCAGTTCTCATAAATGAAGTACATTTTAGTTGCTTCCAAGGTTTTTGCAATTATGATTTAAGCAACTATAACCATCCATGCACTGGACTACATAATAAGAGAATGTTTACTTTTGCAAGAAATGGCTAAACTGTCTTCCAAAGTGGCAGTGCCATTTTGTACTCCCACCAGCAATGAAGGAGCGTTCCTGTTGCCCCACATCCTCCTGGGCATTTGGTGTTGTCAGTGTTCTGGATTTTGGCCATTCTAATATGTGTGTCATAGTATCTTGTTGTTTTAATGTGCATTTCTGGGTGACATAGGATGTGGAGCATCCTTTCTCATGCATATTGTCCATATGTATATCTTCTTTGATGAGGTATCCATTAAATATTTTGGTCCATTTTTAAATGGATTTTGGGGGTTTTGTTTTTTTTCTCATTGTGGAGTTTTGATTATTTCTTTGTATATTTTGGATAATAATCCTTTACCAGTCTTTTGCAATATTTTCCCTTAGTCTATGCCTTTTTTACCCCATTTGACATTGCTTTTGCAGAGAAGTTTGTGTGTGTGTTTTAATAAAGTTCAACTTAACAATTATTTTTTTTTCATGGATCATGTCTTTAGTGTTGTATCCATCATCATACCCAAAGTCATTTAGGTTTTCTCCTGTTACCTTCTAGGAGTTTAACAGTTTGTGTTTTACCTTTAGGTCTATGGAGCATAATGGCCTCACAAACTGTGCAGGATTGAAGTTATAAACATTTTAAGTACAAACAGATTGATGTTGCAAATAAATATGCAATTATAAAATATATCAGTGAATGTATATCCTTCTTAGAAATTAGTATGACACAAGCAATAGCTACAGCTGGAGAGGAGACCAGCAAACCAGTACCAGCCATTAAAAATAAAAGCAGGGAAATTTCCATACAACAAAAACCGAGATGTGAGATGAAAGAGAAATAAGAGTCAGTCCTGGCACAAAGTCAGAGTCAAAGTAGAAATCACAAAATCTAGACTCTACAGTAAAAATCCAAGCTCACAAACCTAACAATGATGGGGCCATGATTGTGTTATATTTTTTTTCACTCTGATTAGATATCTGTCTCTTATTTTTCCTAAAAATCTCTAAGTTTTTTAGAGTACATAGAATACTAAACAGTAAAATCTGATACATATAGACACATACATAATAAACTCATGAATAAAAGCACAGTAATAAAGAACTTTATACGCTTCTAACTCTAAAAATAACAATGGATGTGTGCATGGCAGGGAGTAGGAAAGGTAACAGTGGGACCATAGAATGGAAGAAAGGATATTGAGGTAAGAGAAAAGCCAGAATCATACCTGTACTAGATCTCTTGTAGAAAAACTACCGTAAATAAAAATTCCTAAGACTATGGAAAACTGCCAAAAATTTCCCTCAAGAAAAAGTAACTATTTTTATTTATACAGTATTTTATGAAGATAAATGCTCTTTATTTGGTTTTATATATTTTCCGCCAAAAAGTTTTAATGCAAACCTTAAATATTGAGACTACATATGCTAAAATGCATTGAGTGAAATAATATATCTCTTGTATGACACAAAATTATCACTCAAGAAGTATCTTGAAAAGAATCTAAGGCTCTAATTCTGAAGCTCTTACATATTAACAATAAAATTGTGGAATAATATCTTAATACAAACTCTAAATCATAAAAGATGAAGAAGCAAGAATACAGAATGTACCAATAAAATGGGTGACAAGACAGTAAGTACTTACTGTGAGTCAAACGATAGATGACAGAGCTGAGGACAGAACAATGGTAAGACATGACCCCCTGCCCTGAAGTACTGACAATAGGGGAAGATCCAGAGGTAATGAGCATAATAAAATCTTACAGGCATCCTCATACCAGCATGCATGGGTAAATCTGAGGTCCAAAAGAATAAAGGAATGTGAGATGACAATATAGATAAATAACATGACACCTGAGTTGAGTTTTGAAGGAGCGAATGTTTAGCTGAGAGCATATTCCAGACTACAGAGGCATCCGGAGCAGAAGAATAATGCCATGACCTCTGAGGGAAACTTAAATCAGTCTCTATGACTGAGTCATGGATCTGACAGTGAATGGTAGTTCCCACAGAACTTCCCAAGACCTAAAAATAACTACAAAAGGAGATGTGGAACTTTTTGTGTTCAGTGTTCTTAAGAGTAAGACTTTAAAATGTAAATTCATTAATTACTTATTAATTTAGAAAATTTCAAAAGCAGATATCATGCATCAGCAGAGGTTATAAGGCAGGGTAAGACTCGAAATCACAGTAAAGACCAGACTATATGTTTTTCTTTCTAGAAACAAATCAACTGGGGGGAAAAAATAAGGAAGATTAGAGAAGAAAATTTCACCATCCTAAAGTATAGAAACTGTGGTAGACTGGTACTATTAACTTTGAGGCACATGGTGAAATTTGAATCAAACTTCTTTTATAGGAAAAAGGTCCTGGGAAATTAGCAACAACTCTTTTCTGAGAGAAGGTGGTGAAATGATAAACAGAGTAGTAAATTCCAGTGGAGTGGGAAGGAACATAAATAATATTGCATAAGAAATTACCCCAAATTTTTTGGTTTAAAACAAAAAACATTTATTATCTCACAGCTTTTGGGAGTAGTTTAGCTAAGTTTTTTCTGGTTCAGTGTTTCTCATGAGACTACAGTTAAGACTTTGGCCAGAGTTGCTGTAATTTTAATGCATGATAGACTGGGTATCTGTGTCCAAGAAGGAGGTGGGTGAGCGGGGAGTGATTAACCCAGGAACTTACATGCACATACGCATAGCCCATGGACACAAACAATAGTGTAGTGAAGACCTGAGAGGGGTGGGTGAAGAGTGGAGGAGGGGGGCTCAATGGGGGGGAAAAACACAAAGGGGACATCTGTAATACTTTCAACAATAAAGATAAATTTAAAAAAGAAAAGAAGGCTCACTCACACAGCTGTTGGCAGAAAGCCCAGGTCCTTGCTGCTGTGGAAGAAGCCTCCAGTCACTTGCTACATGGATCTCTCCATAGGCCTATTTGGGCAGCCTTACAACATGGCCTCTGGCTTATACTCAGATGAGAGAGAAAGCCAAAAACCACAATGTCTTTCATGACTTAGCCACAGAAATCACACTACAATAACAACCTTATTCCATTTACTAGAGGCCCAGTGCACGAATTTGTGCACAGGTGGGGTCAGCCAGCCCCACCCTCAATCAGGGCCAATCAGGCAGGGCTGGCCAGGGGGAGGGGCCCTGGGTGGTTGGCAGGCCGACCCTACTCCCTGGTCAAAGTCCAGTTGAACTCCCAGTCCAGGGGATAATTGCATAGTACCCTTTTATTATTCTATCTAAAAAGAGGGAATATGCAAATTGACTGTCACTCTCTCACAATATGGCTATGCCCACAGCAGAGGCAGGGTTCCTGTAACACAAGATGGCTGCACCCACAGCGGAGGCCAAGTTCCCCTAACAAGCCTTAATGAGCAACTAGCAGGGACCAGAGGCTGCGTGGCTCTGGGCCAGGGCAGAGGACCTGAGGCTGAACCCCCCTGCCCAGTGGGCCTTGACAGGGAACCTTAAACTGAGCCTTCCCACCCTGGCACCAGGCCAGGGGACCTGAGGCAGCAACCATACCCCATCACCAGGCCTGGGACTCTGAGACTGTGCCCGCCCCCCACCCATTGAGGCTTGACAGGGAACCTGAGGCTGTGATCCCCACCAGGTGGAACTTTACGGGGATGGGGCCTACCAGGTCTGGGTCTCACATGATTTTGAGGCACTGCAGGTGGGCAGGGACTTGACTCTGGGTCCTGTGGCATGCTCCAGACTCTGACAGGATGAAGATTTTCATACACATTTTACTTACTTTCTTTCATCTCTGAAACTCCTGTTATAAAGGGCAAACAGCAATATTAAAATATTTCCTTTAATTAATTCCCTTTTAATGTGCACAAATTTTGTGCACTGGGCCACTAGTATTAGAATGATAAATTAGGATTAGAAATAAGTCACTAAATCCAGGGGAAATAGGCTCCACATTTTGAAAGGCTTGTCAAAGAATTTGTGGACATATTTTAAACCACCACATGTAGCTTCCAGTGTGTTAGTATAGGGGATAGAGGTGGCAGAAGTTCATGGGGAAAAACCAGGGAATGCTCATTTTAGAGCTACATTTTTAATCTTAAGTCACAGTCTTTAGGAGTCTGTAGTAATAAGCATTTGGAAGCAGGAGCTCACAGCCTTGAATTAGTTTCACCATAATAAAAAAAGCTTATCACAGCCCAGCCAATGTGGTTCAGTGGTTCAGCATTGGCCCAGGAAACAAGAGGGCACATGCCAGGATTGTGGACTTGATTCCCCAGTAGGGGTCATGCAAGAAGCAGCCGATCCATGATGTTTCTCTGTCATCGATGTTTCTATCTCTCTATCCTTCCCCTTTCCTCTCTCAAAATCAATAAAAACATTTTTTTAAAAAACTTATGACAGTAATGAATGTAGGAGGACATGTATTCTGAAGATTTCTGGCATAGTACATGGTGGAAGAGAGAAGGCACATGGGGCAATAAACCGATTGCACCGGGATGAAACAGCAGCCATAGAAGGTAGCAGCTCATGGAACATGAAGTCCATAGGCCCTGGGGTTTTCCTCCCAGGGGATTTCTTTCTAAAGTGGATAAGCCTGTGGTAGTAGAGAAGTGGTGGAAAGACAATTTATAATTCAAATATTTCTTTCTACTCTAGCAGCATAATTCTCCGTAACTGGATGAGCTCAGATGCATTGGCACTATTGCAACAAATAATATAGAGAAAGTGAACCACATTTCTTAGGTTTAATTGCCCAAGAATTCAACTACTTCCACAACCCTTCTCTGACAGCTAAGTGGCTAAAGGGAAGGCCACATAATCCAGCTTTTCAGTCAATTTACAGCAGGGTGCCAATGCAGATAAGAAGAACCGAGAATCGCCCTAGCTGATTTGGCTCTGTGGAGAGAGTGTCAGTCTGTGGACTGAATGGTCCCAGGTTCGATTCCAGTCAAGGGCACACACCTGGATTGTAAGCTTGATCCCCAATAGGAGATGTGCAGAAGGCAGTCAATCAAAGATTCTCTCTCATCATTGATGTTTCTCTCTCTCTCCTTCTCTCTTCCTCTCTGAAATCAATAAAAATATGTTAAAAAAAAAAAAAGAACCATGAAACTATTCATTATTTTAGGGCTAACACAAGAGTGAGAGGTAGAGGCCATAGACAAATATGAGTAAGGAATGGGAAGGAGAGTTGAATGAAGAAGCTATACAAAAATTCTAGCACAAGAATAGGAGGAAGATATATAAAGTATATCTTTTCACATACACACACACACACACACACACACACACACACAAAATAGTAGGTGGCCCAGAGGCTGAAAACTGTAAGCAATCAACTATGAGTTTGAAAAGTGGCATTGGGAGTAATATGTAAATTCAAAGCATCTAGCACTTTCTTTTCAGGGGGCTTCCACTTGGGTGCGGAAGGCAGGCGTCAACAGCAGGAAATGTCTGCTTCCTTTCTGCTTCTGTGAGATCCTGGGGTGGTTGAGGGCCTTTATGACAACAGTTTCTGGTAGCACAGCCCCTTCCCACTGCTCCAGCTCTCAGCAGACTCTCTTAACACATCTCTGTCCTCTGATGTCTTCCTGAGGCTGAGTCCCAAAGCATTTTAGCAACTCCAGCGGTTCCTTTAATCTGACACACACCTTTGTAAACTGAAAAGTTTTTGTTTTGTTTTTTGTTTGGTTGTTTTTTAAAAAAAAAAAAAATCCCAACACTCAGTGTTGTTACCTGCTGGGTACCTGACTAATATAAAGAGCTTTTTGTTTTTGGTGTGTGTGTGTGTGTATGTGTGTGTGTGTGTTTCTTTTTTCCAATGTGCTTGTTTTAAGTAGTTTTAGTTCTCTATGTTACTTCCATTTCTCCCCACCAATTTTTAGCCTCTGACTTTACCTACATTGGTTTTAACTGACCAAATTCAGGAGATTTCTATATATACCTTCATTAATATTTTTATACTATCAGTTTTTATACTGAATAAATTTGGCCTAAATTATTGGATTAGGGACATTTAAATAAACTTAAATACTGCTTAAGTTATTTGTTATCCCCTTCATTCTTTTAGAACTCTTTTTGCCACTGAAAGTAATGTGGCAACTAGGAAGCATGAAAACCAGAGTGGATATAGTATAAAAATAGTTCTCCAAATGTATAGCTACTTATAAAATGCCCTTAAAGAAAATGCCCTTAACTACTCAAACTATCAGTAATGGAAAGCATCACTGCTTTCTCATTTTGTACCCACCAAATTGGCCTCATACATTTTATATTTCATCAACACTAAAAAAATTTAGTTAAAAATGTTTAAAATGTGACTAACAGCTAGAAAGGAACAAAAAAGTTGTAAAATATTGAATTAAGCATCATACAGCTAGACAATAGAGCTTTTCTTCCAATGGGTGTGTATGGTTTTAACATGCATATAAAACATTACATTCTCCTTTGGAAAAAAAGATTCTATGTTAGCTAAAGGGTATTTTCTTATAAGGTCTGTTATTCTCAACGTCCCTATTTTCCAGTTGCAAATAGCTCATTTAAAATGCATTTTCAATGTTCCCTATCTTTAAATAAGTAACACGAGGGCTTTTCAAAATGTCGATTAGCAGTAAACTTCAAACTCATGGAACAAACTCAGTCTGACTCATGTGGGATTTATATTTCATTCATTTCAATAAATGTGATTATATATAGAAACTTAAACCTGTTATACCATAATTTAATAGGCCTTATTCCCAGAAAGAGAATGAAACAGATGTTTTAAAAAAATGTTTGGTATTGGAATATTCACCAACAAATTCAATGCATTAAAATAGTTGGAGGAGGAAAGGTTATAGGGTTTGAGAGGGACAAAATTAGGACATTCATAGAAAGTAAAACTTCAGAAGTTGTGGTCAAAAATTGCTTCAGTCATAAGATATTATAATGCATGTGGCTGCTATTCCTCTGCTCTCTTTCTCTTCTTCATGGACTGGGGACCACAATCTTTTTCAAACCAGGCTAGCAGCAAAGTTTTTAGAGAACTTCTAGCAAAACCAATTCCACGGCCTCCTGTCAAGAATTTTGATTCCAGTAGTCTAGGATGATGCCCCTAGCAATCTGTATTTTTTAAACTGCACCCAGGGAAATCTAACACCACCCAACTAGGTCTTCAATCACTCCTGTAACTTGTCAATAGTAACATTAGGACATGAACAGAGTCCAACTCCTAAATAATGTGAAATTGGACAAATTTGACTCTTCTTGGTTCAGATCATTTATTTATGTACTAGGGGCTCAGTGCACAAAAATTTGTGCACTCAGGGGGTCCCTCAGCCTGGCCTGTGCCCTCTCGCAGTCTGGGACCCCTCGGAGGATGTCCACCTGCTGGCGTGCCTGACCAGCCTGGGTGAGGGAGTGAGGGTTGTTTTTAGGCTGCCCACAGTTTCTTCAGGGTTTGGGTCCCTACTGGGGTGCCTGGCCAGCCTGGATGAGGGGCTGAGGGTCGTTTGCAGGCTGCCCACAGATCCCACTGACACAACATCCCAGCAAGGCTGGCTGGAATCAGGTTTCTGGGTTTATTTATCTTCTATAATTGAAATTTTGTTGCCTTGAGCAGAGGCTTAGGCAGGCAATGAAGCCTCCTGTTTGCTTCAGCTCTGTGGCTTCTATAATTGAAACATTGTTGCCTTGAGCAGAGGCCCAGCCGGACTAGGCAGGCAGTTTCCTCCATTGCTGGTGCAATGGAAGCCTCCTGTTTGCTCTAGCTCCATGGCTGCTGGCTGCCATCTTGGCTGGGTTAATTTGAATACAGCCACTCTGATTAGCTGGTGGGCATGGCTTAGGTATAACAGAGTGAGGGTCAATTTGAATAGTACTCTTTTATTTGATTAGATTGGGGAAAATCTTTCTACTTTCATGGCAATTGAGAGACAAAAATAAAACCAGTGTCTGGCATACTCAAGGAATGCACATATGGAATCCTTTCTCCTGCTACAGCACCCCTATGGTTCTCTAATATTTTGGGTCTGATTGTTGATAGACAAACTGACTCTGTTTTTCTATTGCACATCCATTCTTACTTCTTGCCTAAAGAGATCTTTAATAGCAGTTGCTTGGATTATAGGTCCCTTGCTGGCCCTATTGTTGTCCCTATAGAATCAAACTTCAGAAAACCATGTAAGTCTCCTGTATTTTCTTTAATGTGGCACCTGATTCTGACACTTGCCTTTGCCTGAGGTCTCTGATTCTAATCTATTTCTTCTGGCTCATGTACTGTTAGAATTCCACTACATTAGAGCTAAATAAGACTTTATTTTACAACTTGAAAACTAAATCCCAGACAGTTTCAGTGACTTATCCAAAGTCAAACAGTTCATATAGACTAGAAACCAAATCTTCATACTTCCAATATTGCATTCGTGAGCTATTTAGCTTCAAATGAGTCTCAGAAAACAAAGTGACAAATTAGAGTTTAGTTCTGACTGTAGTCAAAATATATACAAACCTTTGGGAAAATTTTTTTAACTATAATTTTTATTATTATTATTGCTTAAAATATTACAAAGAGTAGTATATATGTCTCTTTT
>PVJC01038348.1:0-16795 GCA_004026665.1 Murina feae | reverse complement strand
ACTGATGCCTGAGTCTCACCAGCCTTTTATTGAGTCTCTGAGAAAACAACAATATCCTTAGGCAGGAAATTCCAAGGAAGAATTTTACATGTAATTAACAGGTAGAGATTTGCTGTAATTAACAATGTTTCAACTTAAACAATGGGTGCATAGCTCTGACCTTTCAGAGCAACCAAAGTAGGTTAAAAACAATCAGTTTTCAGCATAAAAACAATCAGTTTCCAGCAAGAAACCTTTATTAAAAGTTATTATTGCATGAATGTTAAGTAGTTACTTAGATGTAGCAGCCTTCCTCTAGGCTTTGATAAAATAATATGGCTGTAACTAAAGATCAGTATTTCATACATGATAAATGGAAACAAAGTATTGAGAGTATAGAAATATTAATATAAAACAAAAATTCTGGAACTAAATATTTAAGGAAAGAATAACTACAAAGACACAGATACACTTTGATATTAGTTTCCACTTCCTGCTCACAAATAATGCAAGAGAAACTATGGGAAAAAATGTCTCTCTTCTCACTTATTGATTTTTCTATGTCTCATGATTGTATCATAATAAAGTACAGTGGTTTTTAGTATATTCACAAAGTCCTGTCACTATCACCACTATTTTTCCAATCACAAAACAAAAACATGCTAGCAGTCATTTCTCCTTGTACCTTCCCTCTAGACCTTAGAAAACAATAAAATACTTTCTAACTCAATGAATTTGCCCATCTTGTACATTGCATAGACTGGAGTAAGACAGCATACAGATTTTCTATTTGGCTTCTTTCACTTAGCATTGTTTTCAATGTCCATCCATTTTGTAGCATGTATCAAATTATTCATACCTATTTATGGTCAAATAATATTTCATTGTATAGATAGACCACATGTTGTTTTCAAGTAGTGGACAAATGGGTGGTTTCCAGTTTTTGTCAATTATGAATCATTCTGAACTAACAAATCTCTATACTTTTGTAAATTTTTGTTGTTAATTTTTGGTATATATATCTAGAAATAGAATTTATGGGTCATATAATAACTCAATTTTTAACTTTTTGAGAAATTGGTAGTGTTTTCCAAAACAGCTGCACAACTTACATTCCCACCAATAATATATGAGAATTTTAATTCTACACAATTTTGGCAACCTTCTTGTCTTTATTATTACACTCACACTAGGGAGTGTGAAATGGTACCTTATCGTGATTTTGATATGAACTTTCCTGAAGACTAATTATATTAAGATCTTTCCAGATGCTTAACAGACATTTGTATATTTTCTTTGGAAAAATGTCTATTCCAATCATTTGCCAATTTTTTAATTGAGTTAGTTGTCTTTTGTATTATTGGGTTCTAAGCTCCTCATATAGGCTCGATAGTAGTTACTTGTCAGACATATGATTTACAAATATTTTCTAATATTCTGTAATTTTTTTTTCACTTTCCCCTTAATAATATAACTTGAGATACAAAGGTTTTAATTTAGATCAAGTACAATTTATCTGGGATTTTGTTGTGTGTGTTTGTTTCTGCTATACGAGTGTTTTTAAAAAAACAATTGCTTAATTTAAAGTTACAGAGATTTATGTCTTGTTTTAAGTTTTGACTCCTACATTTAGGTATTTAATTGCTTTTGAGGAGTTCTTGCGTTATGTGAGATGTGTTTCTTACTTCATTCTTTAGCATATGGATAGCTCATTGTCCTGGGACCATTTGTTTAAAGGACTGTTCTTCCCAGTTGTTAGCATCCTGTTGAAACTCTATTATCCACTAGTAAGGCTTTATTTCTGGACTCTCAATTCTATTCTATTGATATACATACCATATTTTCTGGCATATAAGATGACCCCCAGACGGAGACTGTATGCGGCACAAAAAGGAGCCCACCAGAGACACTTGCGGTCTCCATCTGGCTCCATTGAAATGAATGGAGTGCGCTCGTTTATGAGATCCCCCACCATATGAGGAGATCGTGGATTTTCCAGTCTGGCTCGGAAGTTTCAGCACCTGCCTTATAGGAAGACACCTGGCATATAAGATGACCCCTGACTTTTGAGAAGATTTTACTGGGTTAAAAAGTCATCTTATATGCCAGAAAATACGGTATGTATATTCTTATTCCAGTACCACCCCGTCTTCATTACTGCAGGTTTATAATATACTGTAGATTTTAATCAGAAAGTGTGAACTATTGAACTTTATTTGTCCTCAATTTTATTTTGATTAGCCTGGGTCTCTTGCATTATCATATAAATGTTAGAATTAATTTGACAATTTCTACAAAATGGCAGTAAAAATATTGATAGAGAATACGTTAAATCTATGTATCATTTATTATAGTATTAATATATTAATCATAAAAGTTTTCCAATCTATGAACACAAGATGTCTTTCTATTCCTCTAGGTTTTCTTTGATTTCTTTCTATGTTGTATAGTTTAAAGTGAATAATACTTGTATTTCTTTTGTTAATTATATTTCTAACTATCTGTTTAATGCAATTATAACTGGATTTTTCACTTTGTTTTTTATTGTTCATTGCTAGTGCATAAAATACAATTAATTATTATATATTTATCTTATACTCTAAAACTTGATGAACTATTTCATTAACTCTCATAAATTTCTGAGAATTGCTGAGCATTTTAAATTCACAAGATATGGCATCTACAAGTAGAGATAACTGTATATCTTTCTTTCCAATATAGAATCTTATTTACTTTTCTTGCCTAACTGGTCCTTTAGTACCTACAGCACAATGTTGAATAGATGACAAGAATTTTTACCCTGGCCTTGTTTCTTAACTTAGAGTGGAAGTTACAGTCTTTCATCATTAAATATGATGCTAACACTGTTTTTCATACATGACCTTATCAGGTTGAAGAAGTTTCTTTCTATTCTTACTTTGCTGAATATTTTAATGTGTACCTACATTGCCTCTCCCTTCTTTATGTTATTATTTTCATAAATTATATCTTAATGCACTATATGTTCAGTTTATAAATCCATATATATAATTCTTGCTTTATGCAACTGTCTTTTAAATTCTTTATTTACAAAAGAATTAAGGACAAATAAAAATACTTTTTTGCTGTCTTTTATATTTACCTATGTGGTTAATATTATTAGTGATCTTTATTTACTCACTAGAGGCCTGGTGCATGAAATTTGTAAACTTGGAGGGGGGTTCCCTTAGCCAAGCCTGCACCCTCTTGCAGTCTGGGTGTCCTTGGGGATGTCTGACTGAAGGCCTAAGCTGTCAGTGGGACATCCTTAGCACTGCTGTGGAGATGGGAGAGGCTCTTGCCACCTCCACTGCACTCACCAGCCATGAGCTTGGCTCAGGCCTTCTGACTGAGCAGAGCTTCTCTATGGAAGTGCACTGACCACCAGGGGGCAATTCCTGCATTGAGCATCTGCCCCCTGGTGGTAAGTGCATGTCAAAGTAACCAGTTGTTCTGCCGTTTGGTCAATTTGCATAATAACCTCTTATTATATAGGATGTGAATTAAAGTTACTGTCTAGTAGTCTTTTATTTTATTCTGAAGAATTCCCTTCAATAGTTTTTGTAGGGTAGCTCTATTAGTGAGAAATTATTTATCTAAGAATTTCTTAATCCTACTTTAGTTTTGATGGATAATTTTGCTCAGTGTAGTATTCTTGGTTGACAATTTTTTCTTTCAGCACTGAATATACCATCACACTGTGTTCTGAACTACTTTGTTTTTAATTATGTACAATGTAATAAAACACTGTATCATTACATTGTACATAATAAGCTTAATCTCTCTCACTACTTTTAAGATTTCACATTTGCCTTTTACTTTTGATAGTTTGATTATGATGTATTGACATGTGGATCTTTTCGAGTTTATTCTACTTTATAGAGCTAGGCTTTGAAGATTAATGTTTTTCATTAAGTTTGGAAGCCTTTGCCATTATTTTTTCAAATACATTTCCTGTTTTTGTTTTTTCTCTCCTTGCTTTCCTTAAGAGGCTCCCATTATGTTTACCTTATTTTAAACTCCCATTATATTTGTCTTGATGTTGTTTCACAGGTCTCTGAGTCTATATTCATGTTTGTTCATTCTCTTTATTTCCATTGCAATTAGTGTGTGAAACCAGTAGGTCTCCAACCCTTTGTCAAGGGCTATGTGTGTCTTGGGGTATTAGTTCAATACTTAGGATGACAGGCAGTTTATAAATCTACCTTAACCTTCATTTTCTGCCTTCATAAAACCTCAAGGTCATCTAAGGGAAGAGCATAGAACCTTCTCAGGTCTTTCCTGAGCATGAACAGAGCTATAAGAATGAACCTGGTCTTTAAGATTCCCAAAAATAGTTAGAGTTTTTTCAGATCCCCCAATGAATATCTTATTCCTCAGCTTTTGGTTAGCTTCTTGTTGGTCTCCACTGCTATCACTGCCTTGGGCATATATGATGTTCAACAATTGCTGCTGATTGTCTTTGACAATTGCCCCTGAGGAAAAAGCTGATTTCACTTGGGAGTTTTCTGAGTCAGGCAAGCCTAGTGAGTTGGGCTTTTCAGGAAACTTTCAGAGGTCAAGAATAATAATTACATGATAATGATGCTTTTGGAAAGTTTGGCAGCTGTTCTATCTTCTCTAGTGGTGGATAGGCTGCTCATTTTCACCACATTTGAGAGCTGTTGGTTTTCAAAAATATGGTGGGGTTAGAAAAAAGGGAATAAAAATAAGGCATTAAAAATCACACAAAGCTCATTGTTTCAATCAAGATTAAGTGGTTTTCCTTAAATAAGTGCTTCCTGGATTCTTGGATGCTTAAGGCTAATTTCTGAGAATTTTTGTCAGAAATTATTGCTTTTATGAAGATGATGTCTGGAAATCTTAGAGATCTTTATTCTACAATTTCCACTCATATCACTTATAAGACATATTCCTAACTTCTGTTGAATTACCAACATTTTCTGGAATCTAGTAGGTATTATGTTCCTAATGTGTCAAGCATTACATTTTTCTCCTACCGGTAATTCAATTACTGGCTGCTAATAATAATTGTGACTATGATGATAAATATTTATTATGGAATTACTATATGTCAGTCGTTGTTTAATACTTTATATATATTAAGTCATTTCATTTCTTATCCATCTTACCATTTTCAGTTGCTATAACTGAGGCACAAGGATTTTAATCAATTTAATGAAAAAAAGTTTGAAAGCCAGTGTATTACAGTACATATTTATTAAATAAATAATACTCTAGAAAATGTACAAAGGATGGGAAATGTATTAGGGATCCCCTGAACTCTGTTAAGGAGCCAAAGAATAAGCAGCACTGAAACATGAAATGCTATTCAACTAAACATTTCTACTATTTTTGCTTGGTATTAAGCACTATTTGAATTAGGCGTAGACACATGATTTAATAGGTAGAATTTATGCTAATAAGTGCCAGAGAAAAGCATTTTTAGTGGGAACCGAATATGTGTCAGACACTGAGCTATATTTTAGATCAGTGATTTTCAACTGATGTGCTGAAAGGACTTTAAAAACATGCAATACCTGACTATTGCTTGATATTAAGCACTATTTGAATTAGGCGTAGACACATAATTTAATAGGTAGAATTTATGCTAATAAGTGCCAGAGAAAAGCATTTTTAGTGGGAACTGAATATGTGTCAGACACTGAGCTATGTTTTAGATCAGCAATTTTCAACTGATGTGCTGAAAGGACTTTAAAAACATGCAATACCTGACTATTTAGTCAGGGGCACTGACCTCCTCTCCCTTAAATTTTCAAATAAAAAATAACAGCAGCCAAAATAATAATATCCATCTGGTGTGAATGAATCAATATTATACCTATATTTTGTCAGATCAGCAAAAAAATATTTTTTTTGTTTGCTACAGAATTTTGTAATTACTTTATGTGTGCCATAAGATGAAAAATGTTAAGAATCACTATTCTAGGCATTAAGCAGTGAACCAAACATACATGCTTATAAAAACATATTGCATATATTGAACTTTCAAGGTTCCTCTGCATATTAATGATACAGTGAGAATTTGAACTAGGGTTTATTTGATTCAACATGTTTTATTGTTCTACTCTGCTGCTCCTCAGATTTTAACTATTCCTTGAATTAATGATTATGTTAATAATGTTCCATGTCAACACCTATCTTTAGGTATAGAAATGAAGTTATGTCTACAATGACAAGAGTGACTTAGATGCCATTGATAAGTAAAATCCTGAGTAAACTTTTAAATAAAGAGAGGAATTCTGCATTAGCAATGGATTTTACTCATTAAATCATAAATCTAGGCCAGAATCCAGCAAAATTTAGATAGATTCCATTAATCCCCTTACTACTTCCAACATTCTTCCTTACCCTCTCAATTGCTTCAAGCATAATTCAAGAATATAGTTCCAAAAATATATCTTAGTTTTATACACTAACTTAAAATGATTAGTCATGTTTCCATATTCTCATAGTTCAGAGTATAATTTAGGCAAAGAATGTGAGAAAAAAAATAAATACCCACTTTTTCAAACTTTACACATTTTTTAAAATTTCTTTATTGGTTAAGGTATTACATATGTGTCCTTATCCTCCCATTACCCGCCCCCCCCCCACCTCCCCACTCATGCTCTCACCCCCTTGTTGCCTGTGTCCATTGGTTAGACTTATAGGCATGCATACAATCCTTTGATTGATCTCTCCCCCTTACCCCACCTTAACCTCCCCTACCTTCCCTCTGAGGTTTGAAGGTCTGATCGATGCTTCTCTGTCTCTGGATCTGTTTTTGTTGATCAGTTTATGTTGCTCATTATATTCCACAAATGAGTGAGATCATGTGATAGTTATCTTTCTCTGATTGGCTGAAATAACTTAGTGAAATAACTTAGCATAATGCTCTCCAGTTCTATCCATGCTGTTGCAAATGGTAAGAATTCTTTCTTTTTTACCATAGCATAGTATTCCATTGTGTAGATATACCACAGTTTTCTAACCCACTCATCTGCTGATGGGCACTTAGGCTGTTTCCAAATCTTAATTATGGTGAATTGTGCTGCTATGAACATAGGGGTGCATATATCCTTTCTGATTGGTGTTTCTAGTTTCTTGGGATATATTCCTAGAAGTGGAGTCACTGGGTCAAATAGGAGTTCTATTTTTAGTTTTACATATTTCTGTTTAATTTAAAAAAATTTTTTCCATTATTTTCTCATTTTACTTGTTTTGTTGTATTAGTTTTACTCTTTAAATATAATTTAATTGAAAATATTCTTAACTTTTAAATATTATCTTGACTATATTAAGTGTTGGGTTTATTATATTTTATTGTATTCTTCCTATAATAATGCAGTTAAATATGTCACATTGTACTATCCTTGAAACTTTAGAATTTCTGACATTGCCATACAGAAAACATAGAGCCTGTTACCATTTAGAAACTGTAAAAGCTGATGACCTGTTCACAGTACATTGAGGTAACATTTTACATATTACGGCTAAGATCATTATAATATATTTGGTATTTACTTTTCAAATGGTCAAACATATATTACTTTTGTCTTTCCAGAAAGATGTAATGTATTTTGGCTGACTTCTCAATAAAAACTATGCAGGCCAGAAGGGAGTGGCAAGAAATATTCAAAGCGATGAACAGCAAGAACTTACAACAAAGATTACTTTTCCCAGCAAAGCTATCATTCAGAATTGAAGGTCAGATAAAGAGCTTGACAATAAGAAAAAGCTAAAGTTCATCACCACCAAACCAGTATTATATGAAATGCTGAAAGGTATTCTTTGAGAAGAGGAAGAAGAAAAAATAAAGATAAAAATTATGAACAACAAATACATATCTATCAACAAGTGAATCTAAGAATCAAGTGAATAAAAAATCTGATGAACAGAACAAACTGGTGAATAGAATAGAATCAGGGGCATAGAAAGGGAGGGGACTGACAATTCTTGGAGGAAAAGGGGTGTGGAGGGTACAGGAAGAGAATGGACAATAATCATACACCTATGGATGAGGACAGTGGGGGGCTATGGGCAGAAGGTGGGGTGGGAGCTATGGAGGAAAAAAAGAGGATCTGTAATAATCTGAACAATAAAGATTTAAAAAAATTTTATGAAAGTTAATTTAGGTTATGATTTTTTTAAAAAAAACAATGTTTGTTCAAGAAATTCCTATTAGCTATCCAGAGGATGACCTGAGTAAATATGAGCTTCATGCATATCCTGGAGTTTTATTTAAATTGTATTAAGATGCATTAACAAATGCATTTTCAATTTTCTTTTATGAAAATAAATTACTTTCAATTGCTCCATGACATAGTAACAACTATTCATAAATGGCACAAGATGTACTTTGTGAGCAGTCCTTTGTTTTGATAACTATGGAAGCCTGCATATATAATAGTTAACAATTATTTTTAGATTATCATTGTAATGACTAGGGATTGGCATTACCAAGATAACGAGTGCCATAAGTGAAAGAATTAATGTTTAGTTTCACTATGAAGAGTGCCATATTGAGCTCAGAAATACTTTTGTTTCACATCATCTTCTCAACAAAAGCCTAATTATGGCATTAGAGTACAAAATCAATTGCACACTGTTTATCACTATCTGTGGGTAGCAGAGAGGTTTTATTATGAAATTGTCACCATTTCCTAGACTGTTACTGATTTAGTAATCAAGTTAAAGTGCTACATTACAACAATCATACAATACTTAAAAAGCTGTGCCACTATAATAACGTTCATGTCTCAATGAATTATTCTGCCATCCATATCTATAGAGCACCATTATATTTCAATGATATTCTAGTTATATATTAGAAGGGTATGTTTTACTGTAAGTAAATGCGGTCATAAAAACGTATTAGGTTAGTGATTGAGACATCTAAGTTTTTTTTCATGGTTAGTCTTCTAATAGAAATTAATTGACTGACACCATCGACTTCATATAAGGTTAATGATGACCAATGACTATAACATTAATAAATCACAAATTAAATATTAAGAATAGATTTTAAGTTTTCATAGATATTATGCAGCAAGCAATATGAGTAGTGTCTGTGACTTAATCCTTTGTCATTTGAGAACTGACAAACTCAACACTTGCTGATGTAATCCTCTGTGGTTCAAGTATTATTGGATTGGCAGATTTTTGCCACTGATGCTCTATCCATTGGCACATAATTAATTAGTAATAAGTGTGGAAATTGTATAATGACCTAGTTATATTTCTCTGTGGACATCTGTGTATTTAGAGAAAATGATAGTTCTAGATAGAATGCATGAAACTAATTTCAAATGCTATTCAGTGTATAAATGTGCCTATGGGTGAGAGGTATCTCATTGGAACTTTTTAAAATTCTTAATGCTGAATATTCCCTAAATAGCATGGAATTTTGAAATGATCAATTTGTAGCACAGTATCTTCACATGCTAACTATTACCCCTGATGAGATTATTATTAATCTAAACAGCACCTAAAACTACTTGAATGTTCATAAAATTCGTGAGATTTCTTTTTGGTTTCACTTTTTTAGTTTAAGAGAGTAAGTCCATTAGAAATCTCTAAACCACCTACCGTAAACAAAATTCCATGCATGGACACATTATTCTCTTGCTAGGCTAACGCACCAATTTGTGAGTACAGGTGGTAACCTTCCTTCCTCATTATCTGGGGAATATTTTTGATAAATTTGTCTGAAGAAATCTCACATATGGACATGTAAAAAAAAACTGAAGCATTCATCACTGAAATACTAAAACTAGTATTTTGTATAAAGGTTGTGAGAGTTATGACTATATATGTATGTAGACATTTTTTACAATATTTATTTCATCAACATTTATCCTCCCCCCATACCATCCTCCACCTTCACCTACATCCCTCCCTCACTGCAATCAACACACTGCTGTCCATGTCCAGTATCCATAAATTATTTCTCTCTTTTTTCTTACTTTCTCAATTCCTTCCCCACTTAGCCCCACCTTCACCCCTGAGCTATTAGCCTGCTCTCTATCTATGAGTCTGTCTATATTTTTGTTAGTTCAGCTTGTGCATTAGATTCACATATGAATGAAATCATATGATACTTATCTTTCTCTCACTGGCCTATTTCACTTATTATAATTTTTTCCAGGTCCATTCATGCTATCAGAAAAGGTAAAACTTTCTTCTTTTTTATGGCCAAGTAGTATTCTATTATTGTAAATATACTAGGTTGTTTAATC
The DNA here is from genome assembly GCA_004026665.1 of Murina feae. Lineage (NCBI taxonomy): Eukaryota > Metazoa > Chordata > Mammalia > Chiroptera > Vespertilionidae > Murina > Murina feae. The sequence goes on along the minus strand of PVJC01038348.1, from coordinate 6,557 downwards.
CATTTATCTACTGATTGACACTGGTTCTGCTTCCAAATATTGGCTATCCTATATAATAAAAGGCTAATATGTAAATAGTTCAAATGGCAGAACAACTGGAACAACCAAACAACCGAACAACCGGTTGCTATGACATGCGCTGCCCAACAGGGGGCATGTGGAACATGATGGGATTGGCAGCAGATGGCAGAGCACAAAACATGGCAGGATCGGTCATGGCAGGATGGTGGAGCAGGTGAGGGAGGGCACCAGACCAAGGTAGGGCATCGGTCGCCATCATCGGGGTGAGCCTCTGGTAGTTACTGAAAATTATTTGCTCCCATGTGTTACAGTCCTGCCCAGCTCTCACACCTGCTTCTGGTGCCAGACCCAATTGCACCCACTACTGGCACCAGAGCTACTGCTCACACCAAGGCTTCTCCACCTCCCCCTGCTCCTAAGGGGCAATCAGGGCTCGGAGGCAACTCTCGCACCCACTGCCAGCACCCATCCTGCTTCTAACTGCAGCCAGCACCAGAGTTACCACTCACACCTGCTGCTGGCACTCAGCACTGTCAGCAGACTCGAGTGGTGGCTGCCAGCCCCAAATGCCCCTGAGGGCTTCTCCACCTCTCATTGTTCCTGAGGAGTAATCAGGGCAGTAGCTGCTGCTTGTACCTCCTGATAGCACCAGCCCCAATTGCTCTATGTCATCAGAGGGTATGAGCAGGCCCGGTGCAGTCTGTGTGTGGGAGTGGCAGGGGTAGGAGCGGGACTGTGGGCAGACAGGAGGTTGGGGGCCACGGTGGGAGGGTCTGGGAAAGGGTATGGAGGATGGGCCCACAGCCTCGCAGCCCACAGTTCCTGTCCAGGTGCACAAATTAGTGCACTAGGCCCCTAGTTGTATATAACAATGCAATGAACTTAGGGGTTCATATATTCTTTCAAATTAGTGTTTCAGGTTTCTTTATATAAATTCCCAGAAGTGGAATCACTGGATTATAAGCCATTTCTATTTTTAACTTTTTGAGGCATCTCTATACTGCTTTTCACATGTTTACACTGATTTCATTCTCACCAACATTGAAGGAGGGTTCCCTTTTCTCCACACCTTCACTAACACGTGTTGTTTGTTGATTTATTAATGATAGCTATTCTGACAGGTGTGAGGTGATAACCCATTGTGGTCTTAATCCTTCTGCCAATGATTGGTGAAGTTAAGCATCTTTTCGTGTCTGTTGGCTATCTAGATATCCTCTTTGAAGAAGTGTCTATTCAGGTCCTTTGCCCTTTTTTTTAATTGGGTTGTTTGTGAAGGTTTTTTTGGTTTAGGGTTTTATATGTTTTTTTATAAATTTTGGATATTAACCTCTTATCAAATGTTTCATTGGCAAATACATTCTTCTATTCAGTGGGTTGTCTCTTCATTTTGTTGATGGTTTCCTTTGCTGTGCAAAGCTTTTTAGTTTGATGTGGCCCATTTGTTTTTTTTCTTGTGTTTCCCTTGCCCCAGGAGTTATTTCAGAAAAAATATTGCCAAGAGAAATGTCTGAGATTTTACTGCCTATATTTTCTTCAAGAATTTTTAAATGTATTATATGTAAATAAATAAAATGTGATTTCATTGAAAGATGACCTCACTGAACTTCTTCCTATGGAAATGAAGCTTAAGCTAAAATCCCCTGGAGAAGGAGGGACTAAAATAATGTAAACAAACAAAACTGCTTCTACTTTTGACCAGCCAATTACTGGACTTTCAGCACAGAGAGGCTAATGCAATTTATGAACTTTATTCATTTTATTTACTATCTCTTCCTTTTCTTTGAACTCATTTTAAAATTTTTTAGAGATTACATCTTTTGATTGTCATTTATTTTCAACCCTATAGTATTGGTGTTCTGAAAGACATTTCTGTTTTCTGAGTCACCTTATGAAAAATATACTGTGAGGGATCCATTTATTTCTTGTTAGTTTTTTAAAAGAGATTTTACTAAATGACAACATAAAGAGATTCTGAGAAAAAAAATAATAGAAATTATCTTTAACCAACCATTTAACCAACCAGTAAATACTAACCAAAAGCTGATAAACACATTTATTTTTTATAATGGTACACTCCATTTTAGCACTCGCATATTATCCACTTAATAAAAAGCTATTTATTGAGCATTTACAAGTGCTGGCTGGTGTGCTTATTGCTTGGGATATAGAGAATAGATATGCCTATCTATCAGGGCATGGGTCATTAAACAAATGATAACCTTTCAAATTATTTAATTATAATTCTTATGTGTGGTAATAATCTAACATAGAAGAGGCTATAAACGCATAAAAAAAACTTGCTAGATCTATGGGAGGGCTCAGAAAAGATTACTTTAAAGTAACATTATCTACAATAATAAAAGTGTAATATGCTAATTAGACCAGACAGCAGAACGTCCATATGGATGAAGCCACCATGGTGGGGACTGAGGCAGAGGTGGTTAAAGGAAGTCAGGCAGGAAGGCAAGTAGTTAGGGGTAATCAGGCAGGCAGGCGAGTGGTTAGGGGTGATCAGGCAGGCAGTGAGCTGTTAGGAGTGATCAGGCAGGTAGGCAAGCAGTTAGAAGTCAGAGGTCCCAGATTGTGAGAGAGATGTCCAACTGTCTATTTAGGCCCAATCTCGCGAAGGGTCCTGGATTGCAAGACGGTATAGGCTGGGCTGAGGGACCCCCTTGTCACTCCTGAGCATAAATATCGTGCACAGGGTCTCTAGTAATATAATAATAGTATTAGTCATCTGGTATATATAATTATTACACAGTGTGGGGCAAAAGAGGTTTGCAGTTGTGAGTACATGAAAGAGTTTATTTTTGTATTATTATTTGTTAATTATTGTGTTTTCTATACAAACAACTATAAAACTACTCATGACTCATCTATGTTGCCTGAATAACTATATATACCTAGATATGACTATATATCATATGTCACTCTCTATATATATTATAGTCATTCAGGCAATATAATAATAGTCATTCAAACCTGAAGAATAAAGAAATATGTGTTCCCGGAAGATCAAATCACAAAAGACTGGCATGATAGAATCTTCTCCCTCTTTACATCAGGAAGAATCATACATAATAAAAATAGAACTACTGCTTTATGAATTGATTTCACTTATATAAGGAGGTTTTTTAATAGCTGAACATGCACCTTGTAATGACATATAATGTATTCATCTTTGAAATAACTGGATTCAGCATATCTTCAAAGAAACATATTTCTCATACAAACATATATTCAATTGAGAAACAATAAATATGCATTACTCAGTGTTCACAAGTTATAACTTTATTGCAAGTTCCAAGCTGTATGGCTTGTGGGGAAAAAAACAAACAAACAAAAACACCCAAAACTTACTCCCTGCTCCATGGGTTGTCATTTAAGATAGAGTAGAATGAACACTTGACTAAAAGTCCGAAAATGTGGGATATGGTTGCAGTTTTACTGTGACCAACCTGAATTTTCATTTCTTTTCATATGATATGGAGTAATATTATTTTTTAATGACATTGTTGGAGGAAAATTTGATAATATTTATAATGCATTTTGAAACTGATATAAACTCTACCTGTAATGTTTTTTTAAATATATTTTATTGATTTTTTAGAGAGGAAGGGAGAGGGATAGAGAGTTAGAAGATTGATGAGAAAGAAACATCGATCAGCTGCCTCCTGCACATCTCCCACTGGGGATATGCCCACAACTAAGGTACATGCCCTTGACCAGAATCAAACCTGGGACCTTTCAGTCCACAGGCCAACGCTCTATCCACTGAGCCAAACCGGTTAGGGCTCTACCTGTAATGTATTATCATTATCATTTTCTCTTGAGCACTCCATGCATATTTGGATTGTTCTTACCTTTGATCAAATATGTTCCTTTTATTAGAATGTTTTCAACATGCTCTTTTCTTATTTTCCCCAAAGGCTCTATTTAAATCCCATTACTTCTTTGAGGCCTTTTCCCGCTATCAAAGTCATTTATTTCTCCCACCTCTAATCTCCCTCAGCACTTAGGAGTTATTTGGTGACTGGCATTTATTGTCTTGCAGAGTTATTTTAATGTGATTTTCACAAGCGTAGTATTTTGATGTTGAAAGGGAAATTAAAGTTCATTTGGTCCACCAGATTTCAAAGGTTGGACTCTCTTCTAAATCTTTTCAACCCACTTGTCAAATAATTTATTTTGTACAGCTCTACTGACAGATAACTTTGTATGTTTTGATTAAGTGCATTTTACTCCTTGACTTCTCAAAGAGCAAGTTATTCTGTAAATTTAGAATAAATATATCAACTTGCTTTCATACCTACCAACTTTTTCTTCATATTTCCTTCCCTTTTCTTCCCTTTTTCTGACAAAGTAAGCTTTCAGGTACCTTATTTTACTGATCACATTTTTCTGAAGATATTATATGTTTATACTTTTTACATAATTTGTCTTAAAATGGAACATTCAGAACTAAATGTATTCTTCAACTACAATAAAGCAACTGTATATTATCTACACCTATAAAAGAGAAACATGCAAATTGGTGTCACTCTGCTACACCCACCAGCCAATTGGATTACTATGCAAATTAACCCATCAAAGATGGCAGTTAATTTGCATACACAGGCGTAGAGTGATGGGGCAAAGCAGAGGCAGAGCAAAGACTGAAATCTCTTGCGTAGTGAAGACTGAAGGCTGAGGAGGTTTGGCTTCTCAGCTGTGGCCGGAGTGAAGGCCTGGGTCCCAGGTGCTGAAGGAAAACTGGTGCCGGCAGCCAGGGGAAGAGAAGGCCTATTGCACGAATCTCTTCATGCAACGGGCCTCTAGTGTTAAGTATTATAATTCTGGCATCACAGTCTAAACCCCCATTTTGCTCTTGGTAGTCATATTAAATTGAGTTTATCTTATAGTAAATCTTTGTGTCTCACTCATCTGTGATTTTGCTAAATCCTATATACCCATCATAGATTACTGCACTGTTTTTAAAAACATATAATTTTCAAGAAGCTACAGTACATCCTGCTAGTTCTAGTAGATACTATACAGTAATTCAAAATTATATACTTCTTGAAATACATACTTCAAGCAGTGTATAATAAGAATCCTATTTGCTTTCTCATATTTACTTCATCACATAATAAACCTCATAGAAAACAGGTGCTCATTAATATTCCAAGAAAAATACGAAGATGATGATTTATTTATGTGTTCTTTCTATCTATCTATCTATCTATCTATCTATCTATCTATCTATATAGTATATGTATAGATGAGAGTGAATAAACTTGCATGTCCATTATCAAAGAGGATAGAATTTATATGATGGCTTAACTGAGAACATCCTATTTATATATGAAGATGCATTTGGCATACTTCTCTAATATTGAGACATAATAAGTCATGGCACATTACACTATAAGAGTTATATAAACATGACATTTCTTAATATTTTGTTCTTTAAATGATAAGAAGAACATACCTATTTGAGTTACTAATAGGACCTAAAAAATACTAACATTGTGAAATATTAAGTTTCATATTTATAGCATAATAGCATATTGTAACCTGGATATAGTATAGTTAACTAACTGAATCTATATTCACTTCTTCCTTCTTTCTAATTTTATGCTTACTTTTCTCATGCTAAATAGCACTGAAACCTACCTTATTTGTGATGTTTTCTTGTCAGCCTTTGGTTTTTAACCTCTCTTCCAAATCAGCAAAGAACAAAACTGTAAGGGCGGAAGGGCGGTGCAAGCGTGAAGATCTGCCAATAGAGATGCAGAGGAAATGCCCGGCCAAGGACCTTCCCTTGACCAATTAACAGGGGCCACATGCGTTACCCCACCCACTACTTCCGGCCCTATAAATCCTTTGTTTTTGCCTGAAACCGGCACTTCCTCCCCCATCGCGCCATTGTGTGGCGGGCAAGTGGGGAGTCCAAGTTAACTTGTATAATAAAGCTCTCATGTTCTTGCAGCGGTTTTGGGGCTCACTCGTAGTCTTTGGGGGCCACAACTTCTGGGTACAACATTTGGGGGCTCGTCGGGATCCCCCAAGACCTCCGAGGGACCCCCGAACCGAAGAGCGTGATTGACCGCGGTATGTGTCTTGTCTGTCTTGTGTCTGTCTGTCTTTTTGTGTGTTGTGTGAGCTCATTTTTGGAATAGTTTAAGCCTGAAAGAACCTAAGCAGACGTGCCGATCAATAGGTTACAGGCAGGAAGCTGGGGGACGCCCCACGCTTCCCAGGAAGGATCGGAATAGCCTTCCACGAATTGGGAGAGATGAGACGTGCCTCTCCACGAATTAAGATGGGAGGGACGGGAATTCCACTTCAGGATTTTAGACTAGAGAGAAGGGCTTGCCTCTGTAGGGTCTGAAACGAGACGGTCGCTCCGTTCCACGGAGTTGGAGATTTACTGTTTCTGTGTTTTATGGAGATTTAACTGGTCTATTTGGTTTACTGAATGGTTTTCTGAAACTCCGCTGTTTTTATGTAAACGTAGTACTTGCTGGTGTAAAAGTGTTTCTCTGTTTGTTCTT
>PVJC01038347.1:0-16815 GCA_004026665.1 Murina feae | reverse complement strand
TTTTGTACTTCTGGGAAAATTATGAAAAACATATTATTTTATATTTTTTATTTTATTTGTTCCATATATTCATGGCTTTCTAGTTTTTATTGTTTAATATATTTATTCAACTGTCCATCATTTATTGAGTGAGCATGTACTTTAGCAAGCCATATGACAGAAGCTGGATGTACATTACTGGTAAGACAAGGGCAATATAATTAAGAAGTTATAGTAGAGTGCTCACATAAATACATGATTGAGCTAATCTTAAAAATAAATAGCCAGATTGCTTCCTGTCACCCATTCTTCTTACTTTTTTCCATATTTATTTTCCTTCTTCCAGTTTAACATTTTTATTTAATCAATAATCTTATGCTCTAATAATTTGCTGTAGGATACTATAATCTAACAAATTAGGCTTATATTTATTATTTTATTTAATCCTCAGAACACCTTTTGTAATAGTTAATTTTTATTACCCTATTTTACAGAAGAAGAAATTGAGTCAGAGAGCTTAAATAACTTGGCTAGAGTCACACTAGTAGGTGACAGAGCCAGGAATCAAATGTGATAGTTTGACTCCAGAACAGTGTTTGTAATCAGTATTACATGATGACACCTTGTTCGATTGTGTTTTTGTCTCTCACTTCACATACTTGTATATTAAGTAGCAGTTTTACTGAAGTGCCTAAACTTAAAGAAGATGAAGGCATAAAAAAATGTGATGTTGAATTACAAATGTCAATTTTAGAGAAGAGAAGAAGACCTTTTATACTAGTCAAGAAAAATAAAAAGGTGCTGTGAACTTGGTCTGGTGATTAAATTTCCTTTCAAAAGACAATTATTAAGATGAAATATACATTCAACTGTAACAAAATAAATCTTCTGGTTAGTCTCGGTCACACTACTGAGGCATTAATAATTCACTGTGGGGCCACATGAAGGAGAACATCGTGTAAAAAGAAAATTGAAATTAACAAAAGTGAAATTTTTAATAAACAGAAAACCTTTAAACCCACTAGGTACCAAAGAAATGCAAAGTAAAATGCTGCTGTGTAATTTTTTCTAACAAATTAATAACATCAAAAATTTGCATTGCTAATGAGGATATAATGAAGAATCTCTTCCTGGTATAAATATAAATTATAGCAATATATATTTTTAATAAATCATAAAAATTATAAGCCTTAAATCTTTTACATCTATTTATTCGTTTTTTTTTTCTTTTTAATAGTTTATACTGAGAAAATAACTCTAAAGAAAATTATAACAGGGCTATTGATGACAGTGGAAAAGCATATATAAATAATGAAAGAGAAGAATTTATAAATAAACCTTAATGAAATAAGCATTAGTGTTCTGAATACCTTCCATTTTTCCTTCCAGACCACTCTTAACTCAGCTCTCCTCTCCCCTGGTCTCTATCCCAGAAATAGTGGGTATGGATGACTTAGGTTCCATTGTAATTTGGATGCCAATTGAATTCAGCTAAAGTGAAGTGAATCATTCAGGTGACTGAAGAAAGGAGAAAATTATTAAAAAAATATTAAATTATTTCTTGTTGACATATTGCAGGTGTCCCCCTTCTCCCCTTATTTGCTTACTCCACTCACCCCCACCTCCTCACCCCTTGGCCTTCACCAAAACATTGCCCTTTTCCATGTGGTATGCATAGATGTTCTTTAGCTAATCCCTTCGCCTTCTTTGTCCAGTCAACCTTACCCACCTCCCCTTGGGCATTGGTCAGTATGTTCTGTGAATCCATGCTTCCGTTTGTTTGTCAGTTTATCTTGTTTATTAGATTCCACATATTAGTGAGAACATATGGTATGAGGAAATGATTCTGGCGTAGCTATTCCTCCAGCCTTATCCCTGTGGAGTCTTCCGGGTTGCTACAACTCGTGGCTAGATGTCACTGTGGAACTTTCATACAAACATCTTCAATTAGCTGCTCTTTCTCCTTGATCTGTAGACCCAGCCACTGTCGTATCAACCCTGGGTCATTGCACTATTTCTTGTGATACTCTGCCCATTGTCCACATGTTTGTAAATAATCTTTTATTAAAATTTTATAAAATTATTCTAATAAAGTTGTCATTAGTTTCCCACTAGGATAAAAAGCATGTTGGGAGGAGACTTGGGGGCCTGGGTGAAAAAGTTGAAGGGAGGAAGAAAAAAATGGTAGTTACAAAGGAGTCCTAGAATGTAGAGCGTAGGGAATATGCACTGTGCTGTTATAACTATGCATGGTGTCACGGGGGCACCAGAATTATTGCGGAAACACTTTTGTAAGTTATATAAATGTCTAACTGCTATATGCAACCCGGGCATGTGTCCTGACCGAAATCAAACTCCAACCCGTAAGACCATAGGCCAACGCTCTATCCACTGAGCAAAACCTGCCAGGATTCTTTAAGAATGTTTAAGTTACATTTATAACTGATTAAGGAGTCCACATGTTTATGCCATTTGAACAAAACTATTTGAAAATGAATAGAAGATTTCAGGAAGAAAATATTTGCAAATGCTAAATAAATTCTTTCATCTACCTGGCAGCCTTCCAGCTGATTTTTATTTTGTTCTCCTAATGCTTTACAATGAATGAATATATATATATATATATATATATATATATATATATATATATATATATATATATATCTTATGATGAAAAAGTAACCCTTCATTAAAATGCTCAGTGATTTGAAACAAGGTATAAATGTGTAAATTTTTACTTTAATATTTCAAAAGTCCTTTTGTTTCACATTACTATTGTTCTCTTTCCTTTTTAAATAGTTTATCTTCCTTTATTTTGCATGTATGATTCTTTTCTTTTACACTCATTTTTGTCTCTCCTTTGTTTTTCCTTTCTTCCTATTCCATCTCTTTCTTCTCATCACACTTCATGCTTCTACTTTTTCATGTGTCCTTTCTTTCTCCTTTGCAATTTTCTGTTCTCATTGTCTTCTCTTTTCTCCTCAATCCTGCACTTAAAGTTGTCTTAACATGTTCTTCTCTTCACATGTTTTACAAAAAAAAAGTGTATTAAGCATATTTTCTGAATTTGTCATAAAAAATGCTCACTGCTATTAATAATTTGAAAATGGCTTTTAAAGTTTTCATATATTTTTCCTAAATATAATTTATTTTCCTGTGACTATGAATGAATTTTATCTTATGAATAAATAATGGCCTTTGATTTAGAAGTGAACGTTTCTCAACTGCTCCTATACACATGCAATTACTATACATGTAATTAGGGTTTTTTTCTAATGATATTTGATAGTGAAGAAAAACCATGAGAAATTATCAGTCTGCTATTGGAGAGTAAGAATGGAGATAGAGATTGAAGTTCAGAAGGGTTGAAGCTTTTAGTGAATGGGAAGGTGAAAACACACTGGAGAGGAAGAGGAGCCAGGGAGAAAGAGCCTTAGCTTTACGCACAGGCTGCAGGGATTCTCCTGCGTCTGCTGCCAAGACGCCTGAAAGCATGCAGAGGAGGATGCTCTCTGAACCTGGCATGGTGCTGGAACATGTTCTACTTCCATCCAGGCAGGGTATTGTAACGTTTCAGAGAGATCCCAGAAGAAGCTGGCTTTAGCAGTAGAACCAAACGATCCACACAGCTAAGGTCCCTGAAACCTGCACTGAATAAGCTATTTGGAATAATACAACTGACCGGCAAAGCGTCTACAACATCTGCCAGAAAGAACAAAGCCCAATGATTTTTCAAAGAACAGAGCAAAATACATAATTCAATGTCACCATTGAACCATCTGAATCTAATCCAACGTTCCTCACATTCTGTGAGGAAGCCAGAACATGACTCACGACTAGGAAAGTCAGCCAGCAAATACAAACAGGTTCAGAAATGTCAGAGACAACGGAACCAGTGACAAATACAATCAATCTGCTATTATAAATATGTTTAAAAATATCAAGAAAGAGTTAACATAGTGAGGAAAACAGTGATACGGGAAGATTGGACTGGAACAGGTTGTGTTCCTCTGGGCGGGATGGTTCGCTCCTGGGCTCTTGTCAGGTGGAATCGAAGAATGAAACCATGGATGGAAAATGGTATAGCAAAGGTGGAAATTTATTGAGAAACAAGCACAGACTTCCATGTGGAGAGGGGAAAGCGTCCCACAGCACAGACTTCCATGTGGAGAGGGGGATGAGTCCCTTTTTTTCCATAGTTTATAAAGGCTATAGTTCTTTGTGCCTTGATATCCCCTCTGATTGGTCACTATCCCCCTTAGATTGGTTACTATAGCAACTCTAGAGCACAAACCTCCTGTGAAGACATGAGGTTCCCTCCTTCTTCTCCCTTATTGTACTCCTATTCCCTCTAGCCTTTCTTCCTCCCTCTCTGAATGAGAGGCTTCCTTCCCTTTATTCTGTAAATGTACAGCTTTCTGCCACTCTCAGCTCCCTTATCTTATGGAAATGTACCTTCTGCTGCTCTCAGCTCCCTTATCTTATGGAAATGTACCCTTTGCTACTCTGTAGCCCTGTGCTTTTTCCATGGACCCTTTAGTTCCTAAAATTTCCTAAACCTACCTATTTTACCCCTGAAAACTTCTTTCAATAGAATATATTATTTAAAGGAACATTCTAATGTTAAAGTATCTGAAAAATACTTCACTGAAAAGCACTAAAATCAAATTAAACCCTGTAGAAGAAATTTGAGACATTATCAGAGGAAACTTTCAGTCACAGAGGAAAAATAAAATAACAAATGAATAGAGCCTAAGTTAATTTTCATTTTAAATTGGAGTCAGAAAGGGGAAGCATGAAAAAATATCTGATGAAATTGTGGCCAAATCCAAATTTAATGAAAAGCATAAAATGCTCAACAAACCTTAAGCAAGATAAACCCCAATAGAAAAAGTGATGAAGGAAAAAAAAAAAGACAAAAAGAAAAATTTAAATCATCAAAAATAGAAACCCATAATATCCACACATTACATACAAAGCCAAGAATGACTGTGGAGTTAGTTTTCTTGAGAAGGAGGTAAACCTAAAGCCAGTAAAGCACAATATTTAAAATGCAGGTAAAAAACAAACAAACAAAAAACTTCACACTAGAATGATAAAAGTGAATCCAGAATAAAGAATCAAGAAGCTGAGAATTTTTACACAATTGATAAAGTGCATGGACAGGGCTTGTAGGCAGTCCTGTGTGTTCGGTGAGGACGTTATACTAAGGGGAACAGACTAGTCACAGAGGACAAAAACAGCATGATTAAAGTAGAACTGAGAAAATAATTTAAAAATATTTTGAGCCAAATGAAAATAAAACCAAAACTAATCCAAATTTGGGGATACCTAACATTGTGATTGGAAAGAAATGCATGCCTCTAAATTTTTAGTTTATAAGAAAGAAAAACTTTAAAATTAATCATCTGAGCCTTCACCTAAAGAAATTAGAAAAAAAAAGAAAAAAAGAGCAAATTAACACAAAGTAAGTTATGGGAAGGAAATCCTATCCTACATAATAAAGATGTAATATGCAAATGGTCCTTACATAACAACCGACTACATAATGACCACATCACGGATCAGCAGGGGGATGGGGCAGCCAGCTACAAGTGGGCAGCGGAGAGCTACAGGAGGGGGCAGGGCATCAAGCCAATGAGGGGGCAGAGCTACAGGAGTGTGGCAGCAAGCTACTGGTGCATGGATTTATGTGCAGGGCTACTAGTAATACATATAAGAATACAAATAAATTATATAGAAAATAGACAAACAGTAGAGAAATATATGTAAAAACCAAAATATTTTTCTTTCAAAAGATCAATAAAATTCTAGATATATTCATATAATAAGTACACTATCATTATCATTTTTATTAATGGAATAGCTAACAGATTCTAAATGCATCAGAAGGATAGTAATAAAATATTACATGTAATTTTATGGCAGTAAATTTGACATCTTGCATGAAACAAGTAACTTTCTTTAAAGACATAAGTTGTTAAACAATCAAACAAAAAGAAGTAAAATGTTTAATAACCTGTTATCTATTACAAATTTAATTCACAGCTAATATTCTTCTCACAAAGAAAACTCCCATTTTACTTAGTTTCGCTGGTACATGCTGTGAAATATTTAATGTATTGATACTAAGCCTACACAAACTCTTAGAAAATATAATTCCAGCATCAACCAGATCCCAAAACCCAACAGAGATATTACAAATATAAAAAATCAATTTTATTCATGAATATAGATACAAAACTTAACTAAATATAGCAAGTAAAATCAAGCCGTTGATAAAAGGATAACATATTATGATTATGTGGGGAATCAATAGTAGTTTCAACATTCAACAATCAATTACTATAATCCACTACAATATATTGTAAAAGCAAAGAATTTAGAAGAAAACAATTGATTAATTTGAAAAGAATAATATTAATAATAAATATTAATAACTCAGAAAAAAGATAAACTTCTTAACTTGGTAATGGTATCCACAAAAACACAACTGACATTATACTTAATGTTGCAATATGGAATGCTTTCCCCTAAGATTGGGACAAGTAAGGAATACCTGCTTTTATCCTCTCTATGCAACATTGTATTAGAGGATTTAGCCAGTAAAATGAAGAAGACAATATATAAATAGGTAGAAAAACTGTCTTTATTTGCACAAGACTTATTTGTAAATAAAATAGAAAATAAACAAAAATATGAAATCCGCACCCACTCACACAACAATTAAAAATAATGAGTCTATGTATCATGGTTACAGGTATAGATCAATATACAAAACCAGGTATTTTATAAATTATGATGCACTGTAAAATTAAAAAGTAATTCAAAATACTATTTAAAATAACATCAGAAATCATATAATATTTAATAATCTAACAAAAAAAGTGTAAGTCCCCTAAAATGAAAACAAGCATTGTTGAAAGAAATTAAAAACCCTATTGGGTATATATATATATATATATATATATATATATATATATATATATATATACACATACATATTTATGGTCTAGAAGGCCCATTTTTAACAGATAAAATATCCCCAATAAATTTATAAATTTAATATATCAATGAGAAATCCAGCTAGTTATTCATACTCCTCCATGTTTGATGACTATTCCTCTCTCTTTTTTTCATTTTTATACTAGTGGCCCAGTACACAAATTCATGCACATTAAAAGGAAATTAATTAAAATAAATATTTTAATGTCACTATTCATTCTTTCTCTATAATACTAGTGTCAACCAAATTCATGATGGACAATAATAGATGGAAACACACCAGTGCTATTAGTGCCAGTGAGAGCTTTATATGTGTCGCCCATGTGCAAACCAACTTAGTCTTTTATAGATATAGAATAAACTTGCTTAATTAGATCTGCTTTCTGATTTAGCTAAACTTTTTCCAACCCAGTGAAGCACCCCAACTTCTCTTTTAGGTAGTTAGTTGTCAGCAACACAGCAGTAAATATCAACATGAAGCAGATTATTATTGTAGATCATACAGGGAGAACAAAGGGTAAAATACTTAACTGTAGCAGTGTTTGACTATTTTCTGTGCAGTGAGAAAACCTGAAGTCATTTTCAAGGTCCACCATTTCTTACTTCTTTTCAGTCAGATCAAGTTTCTAGGGTTTCTAAATCTCCATTTTCTGGCTAATGAAAAGAACATAGGATTCCACTAAGTCTCCTATCTACCTACTTCAGGACTTCTGTGAGGATCAAATGAGATGAGGCATGGGAAAATACTTCACAAACATTTGGTTAAAGTGTAAATGTTTCCATCTGGCTATAAAGCAAGTCATGTTTCTGTGCTGAAGAAACTGCAAGGAGGCTAGTCACTAAGGCAGTGGTTCTCAACCTTCTGCCCCTTTAAATACAGCTCCTCATGTTGTGACCCAACCAAAAAATTATTTTTGTTGCTACTTCATAACTGTAATGGTGCTACTGTTATGAATCATAATGTAAATATCTGATATGCAGGATGTCTTAGCGACCCCTGTGAAAGGGTCGTTCGACTACCAAAGGGGTCACCACCCACAGGTTGAGAACCGCTGCTTTAGGAAGAGGAAGCTGGGTGTTGCTACTTGACATCATTACCCAGATGGTCAGACACTTAGCATATTAGCCTTTTATATATATAGATTCTCTCTTGCTACATTGTCAGATTCATTAAATTTTTCTGCAATATCTAATATGCTATTAATCTTACCCAGTATTGTTTCATTAGATCTCATAGTTCTCACATATCTCAGATTTTGCTTTTTAATTTTTTAAAAAAATTTAGCTTGTATCCTTCTCTTTAAATGTCTTTCATATTTTCCTTAACAGCTTCATATTTTTTAATCTTATTAAACACATAAGACATAATTATTATATTTGTTTAAATATAATTATTTATCCATTATATCATTTGTGTCATTCCTAGGTTATTTCTATTGATTAAAGTTGGAACTCATCAAATGTGGTATTTTTCTGATATTTTGCATGCTTGGGATTTTTGAATTGGAATCTTGAATTTCTGAATTTCCTCTCATTGGGTGCTTGATAATTTTGTATTCTTTTAAAAATAATAAGCAGAGTAGGAAAATGATCAGATTTGCATTTTGAAAATGCAAATGCTAATTCCAAGCATAGGGGCAACGGGAGAAAATGTCACTGGAATTCATGAGAAAATTGGTGTAGTTATCCAGGAGAGAAATTATGAGCATTTCATCACTGCTTAATTCTGTGCTGCCAAGCGTAACAGCTGGATAATTATTTGTTGTGTTGCACTGATTCTTGATCAACACATAGCAATTAGTAATTTGCACTCCCTCTTTGATTTGTAGAATATTTTATATTGGAAAGCAATTCCATGATAAAGGAAGCTATCCTGAAGAAGATAGTGAAGTCAGAAGTTAAAATGCTTCCTATCGATGACTATGGTAAAGTTCTGTGCTTGTTACATTAGTTAAGAGCAACTTTCTCTGCATCTTACAGCTTTACATATAAATGACTCTACATCTTTAATATTTTGCTCTTTCTTCAAAAGAACTTCCTTTACAGTTGTCCTTCCCCAAAGACTTTACGGACCGGAACAAGTATGCTCTTCTGTTAATAATGTAAGTATTTTATTTGTTTTGGGGGAAAAAAGGGGGAATCTAAAGATTTTATAATTTTTCTTAAGCCTCACATGACAGCATTCTGATTAAAACAAACACACAAACAAAAAACCCCAGAAGTGTAGTTAACTGGGCAGCTGTCAGTTGCATGAGTTCCTCAAAGACACAGCCATCAATAGTATGGAGGGATGTGTAATTGTTTTGTCCTTCTTTCATTCCAAATTGAACTGAATGTTACTATTGGGTGTGTGAAATATATAATTTGGTCTATGTCTGCTTAACAATTGCTCAACCAAATATTAACCAAATTTATATATATATATATATAAATTTAAATGATATTGATTGGTGTGTAAGTTTCTTTCCTGGGGATTTATTTGTCATATCAAAGGTATGCTCACTTCATAAAAACAATTTTTCATTGTGGTAAGAACACAATGTGATATCTGCCTTGCTAATGTTTGCGTTCACAGTACAGCATCCTTAGCTATGGGCACAGTGTTTCGCAGTGGACCTCTAGAACGCATTTGATTTGCTTGGCTGATACTAGCTACCCATATAGCAACTCCCATTTCCCCTCCCCACAGCCCCTGGCAGCCACCGGTCTACTGTCTGTTTCTATGATTTTGACAACACTAGGCACCCCTTGTAAGTGGAATCATGCTGTTTTTGCCCTTCAGTGACTGGTTTACATAGCATAACATCCTTAAGGTACGTCCATGCTGCAGCATAGACATCCTATTTTGTTCACCAGTTGTTGATGTAATATGAAGGAAACATTTCTTTTCATTGCTGACATGTTTGGTTATGCTTATATCACTCCTGCCGGTTTTCCTTCCTGGATGCTTGGCCAGCAGGAAGTAGTTCTCATGCTCAGAAAATGTAATATTAGGTATTTCAACATGGAATTGACTCTATAATTAAATTAATCCATGCTTTCTGCGAGACCATATTGTGGCTGTATGATATTGGGCACAGAAGCCCCTAACAGATAATGGTTCATGAATCTGATATTGATGTAGCATTGTATTCCTGAGAGTTATGTTACTTTCCTTATTAAAAACCCAGCCAGCATATTGCTGTGACAGTCTAGAATTATATCCGAGGCTCAGTAGGATGACAGAAATGACAATAACATTACTTGTCATGACTCTAGATGCAAGGATAGTATTGAGTTTGCAGAATCAATCAGCCTGGCTTCCAATTCCACTTTGTCATTACTCGCTGAATGTCCTCAAACACATTACTTAAAGTCTTATAAGGCTCAATTTTTCCAAATGTAGCAAACATTGCACTAGAGCCTGTCTTCAGGCTGCTTTTGGGTTAAGTGAAATACATCATTTGAAGTGCCTAGCACACATGATTATTACAATTAATGTGATTATAATTCATTATTTAATATAGACTGTACTGATTTTATTTAGGTATTTTAATAGGTAGAAGCAATTTTTCACTTCATTTTATAAGCCAAATAACACAGAAAATAAAATACTTAGTATTTTCACTTGGCCCAGTGATTTTTCCTAAATATAATGCTTTGGCCTCAACTTGTTTCTTATGCCCAGACCTTTCCCCTTTGTCACAAATAGCCAGAAGGTCCCCCAGGGTCTTGGGTCTCTCTGGGGAAGTTCTTATGAGCTCTTCTTTATATTAACTTTCTCTTTTGCCTCTTCATTTTACCTGTCTGTTTTCAATCCCTACTTGAACTTACATGTGTGACAGATTGAGGAAAATATTTAAGGCATAAAAATGGAACAAAAAAGGGGAAAAAATTCAACCTCATCTTCTGTTCCAGTCATATTTGCCTTTGGGAAAAAGGATTGTCCTTTTTCCTCAGGGGGGAATATGGCTTCTCTAAGCATCCTTGCTGGAAGGATGATGCCTTATGCAGAGGAATATAGACACAGGTATTCCCTCTTGCGCACCCACTGGGCCAGGAAGAGTGTAACAGTTTACAAGTAGACAAGAGCTACAGATTCTCTGTAACTAGAGTCAGAGAAGCCAGCTAGCTGGTCCTGGCATTAGATCTGTGTTTTGTTGTGGGTGGTTTTTAGTTCATCAGAGGAATGTGAGGACTAGCACAAAACTCAGATTCTCTTGTTAGAAAGGGATAATCAGATTTTTTTTAGAGGCAGGCTGGTAGTAAAGGCACTGGCTAAGGAGTTAGGTAGGCCTGGGTTCAAATCCTAACTCATTTACTAATATATTGCTTAATGTTCCTAAGTTTCTGTTCCTTTATAGGTGAATGGGAGATAATGACATGGCATAATTCATACGAACATCTCAACATAGTGTTTGGTAGAGCATGAACACTTGCACTGAGTATTTAATAAATCATAACCATAATCATAGTTATTAGCAGAAGTAGTACTTTTTAGTTTTCTTGTTAATCTTCACCTGAGGATATATATTTTTTACTGATTTTTAGAAAGAGTGGGAGAGAGGGAGAGAGAGAGAAAAAAAAAAAACTTCGATGTGAGAGAGACACATTGATTGGTTGCCTCCCACCCATGCCCTGGACTGTGCTGGGAATCCAACATTCAACCTACAAGCATTCCCTGGACAGGGAATCAAACCCACAACTCTAAGCACTGAGTAGCATCAGTTGGAGCTATTCGCAGTATTTTTAATATTTATTATCAATATAAAACATATATAGTTTATCATCCATAAAGTTATTTAATAGACATTCATTACTAACGCAGATAAAATAATTTAGCCAGGGCCCATATAGTTTACTTTATAACTTTTTGGTTGATGAAGAAAAGAATGAAAATGAGTATCAATTTATTAATTTTTATAACCTGAGTATACTGAATATTAATTTATTCAAACTGCTCAGTTTTCAGATGTAAATTCTCAGAAGTTTAGTGGAATATGACTTATAAAACAACTGAAGACTTTTTAAAATTTTCAGTTAAAAAATGATCTATTGTCTTAAGCTGCATGATCAAGACTAAGATGTTTATACTTAGAAACCTATATGTGTCAGCATGGCTTAAGTGTAAAGTGTTTTTTAACTGTTTGTTAGATTGTCTATAATTTAGAGGCATTGTTTTTCCTTAAGGTTAAATTCTGTTTTCAGTGACAAGTGGATTTCCTACTCTACAAAAGAAGATAATGATAATTGATCATTTTTTCCTAAATGGGCAATTAGTGAGGAATAATAAATAAAGTGACTATTATTTAAACGAGACTAAGAGATGATTATATGATTTTGTATTTGCAACTTGATTGTTATTCTGTGCAGTGCCTCAAGTTCTCAACAGAATGAGACTCTTATGTCACATACACAGATGGATTTACAACCAGGAAACTCTGTGATACATACATGAGTAGGAGGTCACGGCAAATGTCTGAGTAGCTGGAAGGACAATGGGCCTTGAAGAAAGTGACCACTGGCAATTAGCAGACTCCTTTCTGTTAGACATTCCTTATTGAACCTCAGAAGAAACGGTCCTCTGAATACCTCTTTATGTTCATATGATCTACAACCAAATCTAATTTCATGGTATTGAAAGGGTTGGTGAGTCAAAGGCATAGGATATATTACTGTAATAAAAAATCTAAGAAGCACTGTCACTACAAATGTATCTGAGTGGCCTCAATTTTCAGTGATTTTTATGAGGTCATAATCCCCTTTTCCTTTCTTACTTCTGTTCTCTTTCCAGATGTCTAAACATATCTCTCTAGTCTCTGTGTCTAACATTATAGGGAGTCCTTAGGGGCTAGTGGTCCATATTCACCTTGATGCATCTACACATATGGGATGGACATACATCTATATTAATTTCAGCATTTACCACTTTGAACTATTACTGTTTTTGTTCTTATTTTCTACTCATGTATATGTAATTTAATGCAATGCACACCCACCATGTTGCTTTTATGTGTAAGAAGCTGTACTAATGCTTGTAGAGAGCCAAAACAATGACAAGAATTTAAAATCTGTAACAGTTTTTTAGATTTGTTAAGTATATCTCCCCAGTGAGTGCACATCTAGAAGAAAGAATCCTTTTGAAACCTACTGACAAACCTATAATTTTCTTAACCATGCAGGACTATAGATTACGTGGGATAACTTACAGTTACAGTGTTTACTTGATAAATACATAAGCATGAATCTAAATGCCAAGACCCTGGTAGAAAGGAATCCAGACACATGTACTGTTATTAAAGATGAAAGATTGTGTGTTGCTTTGTTTGCTGTCCATGAAGAGAAGTGCCGTTGAACTAGAAGTTTCATTCAGTGCTAAGAAATCACCATTTTTTTTTCCTGCTCTTTTAACGTTCAACTTCTCTACGCCACACTTGATAAAGGTCTAACTCAGGGAGGCAGCGACTGTTCAACAAGTTAATTTATGAAATGCAGCACGTTTTATCTGGCCCCAAAACCGGGTTCCCTGTCCTTAAACCCATGTCTCCTGAAATTCTAATGAATTCATGGATATCCAGCAAATCTTAGCTTACTGAAGCTCTCTTTTGTTCTCCTCACCAGTCTTTCTTACAATAATCAATCCAAATCTCCATATACAACTACATAGATTTATGTCAGCAGACTCTCCATCCATCTTAAAACAAATCATATTGTCCCTTTTCCATTTTATCTGAATATTTGTGAGGATGGTTTTATATGTTAATTAAAGAGTTTCTGACTCCCACTAGATTTCGGACAAATATTTCTGAAGGAAAACCCACAGCTTAGGTGTTAATGTTTAGAAAATTAATTGATAAATTGGCTTATGGAATATTTCATACCTATTTAAATATATTTTATTGATTTTTTACAGAGAGAGGAAGGGAGAGGGATAAGGAGTTAGAAAAATTGATGAGAGAGAAACATCAATCAACTGCCTCCTTCACACCCCCTATTGGGGATGTGCCCTCAACCAAGGTACATGCCCTTGACCAGACTCAAACCTGGGACCCTTCAGTCCATAGACCTATGCTCTATCCACTGAACCAAGCCAGTTAGGGTTGGGATATTTCATATCTTAAGAAAATTGAAATGCTAAAATCTTTATTTTATGTAATCCATATATTAAACAGTGCCCAACTTATTTGTGTATTTTTATAGCAAATAGCTTTTGTAATGAGAGTAACTCCACACATATGTGTTGAGTGACTAAGTGGATAATGTCCAGAAACCAGATGGACCTGGGTGTGATTACAGTTCTAACTGGAGATCATCATTCATTTTTCTCTAAACATTTTCATCACTCAGTCAATGGTATACATATCAGAATTCTACAACTTGGTCATCTTGATGGGAGAGAGCTGTTTGTCATCTTTTCTGTACATTTTTTTAAACATTAGTACAGATTGAAATTATATAGCTACTCATCTCCAACAGTCAAGATAACATCAATACATGTTTCGTACACACACTTCCTTTTCAACAAACAGTGTGGGAATTGTTGAATGTTGTGGATAGCAGTATGCTCATGAGATCATAATATCTTGACTTGATCTTTGAACCCATGGGGTTGTTCAAGAGTCAACATACTTCCTTTTCAATCCCATTCGAGGCAGACATGGTATCTAGAGGATTCTAATATGCCACCTTGCTCTCAATCACTCTTTCCCTGCCCTTTCCCCATTTTTTAGTGTTGTGCTATAGACTCTATTTTTTAGTTGCTTTTCCACTCTGCTCTTAGGTTAAATTTAGTGAGATTTGTATATAAAAATGTGGCTCCCCTAGCTAAAATCCTCTCATTTTTTTTTCTCCAGTAGTTAGACATTCACATTCCTAGCACAGCATAAAAAGTCTTCATCCATTTCCTACTTCTCTCTTCATCGTCATCTTTCTTAATTCAGTCCTTAAAGAGAGAGTCAGTGTTCCAGATATTTTTTTTTAAACTGCCTTATTTTGGGAAATACAGGATTCTCACGCATTCCCTTGTGTTTGTTACACAGTCTTCCAGTGTCTTTGATTTCCTTTCCCAACTGGAAAGTTCTATTCACACTTGAAGG
The DNA here is from genome assembly GCA_004026665.1 of Murina feae. NCBI lineage: Eukaryota > Metazoa > Chordata > Mammalia > Chiroptera > Vespertilionidae > Murina > Murina feae. The sequence continues at coordinate 1,756 of PVJC01038347.1, read as the reverse complement.
TATGTTTACACATAATCCTATGCATACCTCTATTATTATTTTTATTTTGGATTAAAAAGTTCTGCCCTTTCCATTAACCCAGTACTGTCTGCTTTCATAGCCATTCTCAGCAACTGAAAGCAAAGATCATCAAACCCTCTTCTATTTCTACTTTCTCAATCACTCCATTAGAAATGATTCTAAATTGAAATTGGCCGATGTATAGGAATTAATGTAGTAGGACATTGACAGCAGAGATGATTTGAAGATTGGTGCTTCCTCCCATTTTATTGCACAATTTCCTATGGTTCCCTTCTATTGGTTCTCTTCTGCTATTTTCATGTGCAAAATGTGTATCTGAGGTTAATTTTGTGTGACTAATACTAACAGTCCATTTTTGAGTTTCATAACTGGCTCATTAATACCCATGCTGTTCAGTATTTCAGTCTTTGTTCTGCTAAGCTTTTCATTTTTTGGCTTCCTATGACAATCTAAATAACTTGATTTAAATAAATAGCTTCTACTTTTCTTTATTCATCTAATGGTAGTGGTTATGCAGTTTTTGTATCATGCACAGGAGACAATATCTGACTTCTAGTCAAGAGAAACCAAAAGAGCAAAGACAAAGAAGAATGCCTTAGTAGACAGAAATTGATCCTGGCATGAAGAAGGCTATTCTATCACAAGTAGAGAGAGAAAGGGGGGGGGGTCAGATAAAAAGAAGAGCAGAGGAAGGATGAAAAAAATATTCATCTGTATTAATGCAAAATGCCTTCCCAAATTCAGAAATCCAAATTCTGGTTTTCAAGAAAAAAACTCATTACATTTATTGTCTAAGCAGCTTTTTGAATATACAGAAAACTTGTAAAAACAATAATGCCTCAAAAAGAAGGCCCAAATTTTGTCACAAATTCTATAATCTAGAGAAGTGTTTTAGGATAGAATTGTTTTGTTTTTATGAAGCTGGGATAAGTATATATCTGTGGGGAAAAGAGAATAAAGAACTTAAAGATATAGAGTCACATAAAGTATTCTCAAATACATAAACACACATGACTGTGTGTGTAAAGAAATCAAATACACAAACAAAAAACAAGGAATACATACATACATCTTTTTATTTTAAATTAACTTGAAGACCCACCCGCTTTGAAAAGTATAAACATTTAATGGAATTCAAGTTTTCTTCATTTAGACTAAGCCAAATTAGAAAAACTTGTCTATTGTTACATCAAGGCTCAAGAATTATGAATGCAGAGTTGCCTAGGGATGGCCAAATTTGGGAGCTCAGCTTCTTTGAGAAGAATGGAAGATGCAAAGGTCAAGTTCCATAGCATTAACCAGAACGGGGTTAAAAATATTTAATAACTACCAAGAGCCAAATGCTTTGCTAAGTGATTATCTAAACTAATAAAAGCGAAATATTAAAATTAACCGTTTCTCTGAGACAGGGTAAGGCACGCCCACCAGCCAATCAGAGCGGCTGTATGCAAATTAGCCCAGCCAACATGGCGGCCGCCACTCCCGGACCTGAGTAAACAGCCCTTTCCATTGCGGGAGGAGGGAAAGTGAAGCTGCGCCCTTCAGCTCAGCTCAGATTAAACTGCCTCTAGCGAAACACAGCTTTTTGAAACATTGTAACAATCATAGAATCCTCCGGAGCTGAAGGAAAGAGCAGCTCCGGCCTAACCAGTAAAAGTAACAATTGTTTCATTATAGACGCTGCGAGGTGAAGCAGAGGAGGCTTCGTTAGTAGTTAGAAGGCCGCCTTAAAGGA
>PVJC01038346.1:0-16793 GCA_004026665.1 Murina feae | reverse complement strand
CTCTCATAATCCAGGACTGCTGGCTCCCAACTGCTTGCCTGCCTGCCTAATTGCCCCTAACCACTCCCCTGCCAGCCTGATTGACGCCTAACTGCTCCCCTGCCAGCCCAATTGCTCCTAACTGCCCTCCCCTACTGGCCTGGTCACCCCCAACTGACCTCCCCTGCTGGCCTGATAGCCCACAACTGCCCTCCCCTGCAAGCCTGGTGCCCCCCAACAGCCCTCCTCTGCCAGCCCAGTCACCCCTAACTGCCCTCCCCTGCAAGCCTGGTTGCCCCCAACTATCCTCCTCTGCCAGCCCAGTCACCCCTTACTGTCCTCCCCTGCAGGCCTGGTCCCTCGCAACTGCCCTCCCCTGCAGGCCATCTTATGTCCACATGAGGGTGGCCATCTTGTGTGTTGGAGTAATGGTCGATTTACATATTACCCTTTTATTAGACAGGATGGGCAACTTGTTTCTAAGATAAAGCATTCATTCAAGTGTTCATTTTTAACATGCGATGTTTAAAGGAGCGTTGTATGGATGAATTACAAATGAAAATCTGTCATTTAAGTACCTGAATTTTTAAAAAGTAAACAAACCTTAACAATACTAGCTTCCTATTATGCTTTAGAAAATGTCCCTTTCTCTGGATTAATTTTAGAAGAAAATTCACTTAAGGACTTAAAAACTAGTAGAGAAAGATCTACAAATGTGAGTGTGTAAAAAAGAACATTCTAAACAGTGAAAAATACCACAAATTGTAGCTATAGGACAGAGTGGAAAAAATATTTGCAAAGATGCAAAATAATTGTAACATACAGCAGGCAAAGGATTAACACTTAAAAAAGAATTCTAATAAACCAATGAGAAAAAGACAAGTATAACCTATTCAGAAATGACAATGGAAATGTAAAGCAAGTAACAAATTAACATGCAAAAGGCCGGTTGGGGAGGGTTTTCACAGGTTTGGCTCAGGAATTGGACCTGGGCAAGTAAACCTGCCATCTTCCAATCTGGAGTGATCTGCCTGCTTCTTCAGCTGAAGGTCCGTTTCAGATTTCATGGGTGAGGCTCTCCCATGGTCCTCCTCCTATCTTATCAGCCAGCCCTGGGTTCCCCAACCGCTGAAGGGCTGGGACCACTTTACTACACCCTAAGAGCACATCAGTCTCACAGCTTTAAATAACATCTGCAGGCAGATGAGTCCCACATTCCTATCTCTAGTCCCAACATCTTACGTACACCTAGACAGGTTAAAAACCACATTTACACTGTCTACCTGCAAACCTACTCCTCTCTTGGATCACTGCAGTGGTCTCCCTAAACTGTCCCCTGATTCCCACCTTATACCTATCTATCCAACCTCCTGCACCATAGCATTCCAAACACTCCTTGTCTAGCTTTATTTTCCTCCAGATCACCACCTAATATATATTTATTTATTATTTTATTTTTTTCATTGTTTGTGTCTCTCACCAAACTTTAAGCTCCATGAAGTCAGCAATTTCTATATTCTATTTATTTTATATGTGTAAAACCTACAGAAAGCCTAAGTACATGATAGGTACTTAACAAACATTACTGGGGGAAAAAAAAAAGAATGAATAACAGAAAGAGAAGACAGTCCAACAGTGAGCCTTAGCAGCAAGAACAGGTAGCTTCGCAGAAAGGCCAGAGGATGGGTTAACAGCACAGGCCCCACAGGCCCAGCGGACTCCCAGAACTATTTGGAGGAGGGCTGTAATACCAGAAAGTCAGCTAAGGGCAAGGCCGTAGAAATATTGTTTTATGGAAATCATGGCCCTGATAGGAAAAAATAATATTTTTTAACTTATAGGAAAAAGTAATAATTTTACCACAGAGGAACCTAGAAGACAACTTCTCAACTAAGTATTCAAAGTAACATCACCAGCCACTGGACAAATAAACATTACATGATACCCTGAAAATACAATGTAACTTCTGTGACATTCCTGCCTAAAGCACATAACCTGAATCTAATCATAAGAAAACATAAAATAAATGTTAAATAAAGATATTCTATAAAAGAATTGGCCTGCATTTTTCAAAAATACCAATGGCATGAAACACAAAAATCTCAGGAAATGTTCTAGATTAAAGGTGCCTAAATAGTCAAGACAACTGAATGCAATCCGGTATCTTGGATTTTGTTTTTCTAGAACTGACATTATTGGGATGATTGCTAAAATGTAAATACAGTTGGTAGATTAGATAATAGTATTCTAGCAGTGCTAATTTGCTGACTGATAATTATGTGCTTATGTAACAACAGACTGCCCTTTTTCTTAAGAAATACACACTATGGCTATAGTTTACTCCCTTTGAGATCAGAAAAAAAATGTTATATGAGAGAGAAGATAAAATAAGGGTAGTAAAATGTTACGATCTATAAAATCTGAGCGAAAAAAATACAGGAATTCTTTGTATTACTCAAAACTTTTCTGTAAATCAGAAATTACATTAAAATAAAAATTTTAAGTAAAAAAAAATATATATAACAAAGAAGCTTCAAAAATTATAATCAAGAAAAATACTTTCAGTATTCTCCTTTCAAGTTCAAAATTAAAAATAACTATGAAAGACGAAATCATATTAATCACTAGACTTAGAATGTAACTTTATAAATACTGCAATGCATTCTACTAAACTAACTTATAAGACTTTTTCTACATCTGAATTTTATTTAAAAACTAGAAATAAATAATAACATGAAGAAAAAATATAACACTGACCATCAAAGAAATACTGTGGCTTCCACATCATAACAGTTCTATTTTAATTATGTAAGAACACATTTAGAGTGGTGAGAAGTGGAAGAGGGTAAAGAAGGTTCAATATATGATGACAGAGAAGACTAAGCTTTGTGTGATGAGCACATAATGTAACATAAAGATGATGTATTATAGTGTTATACACTTGAAACTTACATAATCTTATTAACCAGTATCACCCCAGTAATAAAATTTTTTTAAAAAACATGTTTAAAGTTAACATCTGAAAAATAATACCATCGTACTTTGATTTAGTATGTCTTATATCAATTGAAATATCATAAGCTCTAGGAAAATATTAAAAATAGTACAAATGTCAAAGAACTAATTTTACTTTTTTAAATGCAGTGTCAATCTGCCATTTCTAAAAAAGAGAATAAAAACAAAGAAAATTACCTTCATGAACTGTAATGCCACAATTGTCACACTGAATTATTTCATCAGCATCTTCACTATTGTCTCCAAGACAAACACAGCAAATCATAATGTGGTCCATTTTTTGAGAACTCCAGTTTTGACTCTTCTCAAGAATCAGCGAGTCCTAATTATTAAAATATATCAGAAAAATCACATATAATAAGATAATAATTTTAATAAATGAAATTCTCACTTAAAATTATTTTATGCATTTCCATAATTATGCTGCATTCTCCATTCTTTTAGTAATTTCAGAGTATGCTACATTTGAGAAGTATACCTCTTTTGTCAAAAAACCCTATAAGTGCCCTCAATTTTTTCACTTCTCTTCCAAGTCCCATATACATTCTCCTCTAGGAAATGAAAAAGCAAGCATGCAACTAACAAATCTACATCTGCTTTTCTATTCTGAATTACAGTCTAACCCCTTAAACTAGAAGAAAGAGAAAATTAACCCATAAGTATTTATCCATCCTATACTTTGGTTTAAAAAGTATACAAGCTCTTACTCTTTGGAAACTTACAATCCTAGCTAGGGAAGACAAGACACACATATGTTAAACAGGAAAAAAAACAATTCAAGATAACATGTAAGCAACTATGTATGTGATGGCATAGTTACAGCAGAATATCCTGTATATAATCCTTACGTGTATAAGTGGAATTCAGAAGCAGCAGAGTCATCCAACTACTGGATGACAGATACATGAGTACCTACCTAGGTATATCTGTGTATACAGGTACAGAAAACCATCTTAAAAAAAGATCCAAGTTGACTAGTTGCTAGAAGAGGCAGAGCACTCATATTAGGTTTATATCAAGAATTATCTAGTGTAAACTGGCAAGAAAGATACCTAGCTAACTGTAATGTAAAAGGAGAAAGATACATTAATAGATAAATATAAAAAGATAAAATTTCAAGAAAGGAAGAGTTTGGTTCTTTTAATTTAAACCACCTGCATTATGGATTTAAACTTTAAAGGGTAAGTTAACGAGATAATAATTCTTGTCATATTTCACAGGCTGGGCTTAGTGTCACATAATAAAAGATGGCATTTGAGTCTATATATTCATTTTCATTTAAGAACCTAACCATATTCAGAAACAAAATTAATAAACTAGTTCATATTCTACATTCACTAAATACTGTTTCATCTTAACTTTTACATTTTTATATTCTTTTAAACCAATATTGAAAGGCAACATGTAGGTATCATTTCAATAGCAATTTATAACATTTGAATGACACTTGAATGTCACAATTTATAACAATCTTTCAATATATTTCTTTGTAATACATGTAAACTTGTAATAGACCTATAAAACAAACCAAGAAAACAGTGCAAAAGAGGTATGCCATATCTCTTGAGAATTCTAGTACTTTAAAATATTAAGTTTGCTTCTTTTTTATATAAAAGCAAAATAGCTGAGGGGCTTTGGATATGACAAGCAAGTACAGCTAAAATCTTCCTAAAAAGAAAACGTGTTTTACAGTACTTTGGTACAGTGAGCAAAATAAAAATATGCCCAGATTCCATCCCATTAGCCATGCTTCAAATGTAACAGCATTTGACTTAGTGTCAAATGTTGCTTGGTTTCACTTTCATCTCTTATTCAATAGCTGTTGAAACTGAAGCTGCAGTTTTTTAACCTGCAAAATTGGATGATAAAAATAATACCTACTTCATGAGGTTGTTGTGAGAATAACATAATGTATGTTAAAATGTTCCCAAGACATATTAGGTACTCAAAAAATGTTCACTCCCATTCTTCTTTCCCCTGTATTTCTTGTAGGTGGGTCAAAAGAGAAACATTGAGATGACCTTTTATTACACAGGGGGATCTTCCTTGGAACCCCAAAAGAAAAGTTATAAGCCTCAGTGACCACACCTATTATATACTAGAGGCCCGGTGCATGAAATTCATGCACTCAACGGGAGGAAGAGGGTGGTCTCTTAGCCCGGATTACGCGAGGGTGCAGGCAAGGCTGAGGGACCCCACTGGTGCACGATCGGGATTGGGGAGGGACCTGGGAGGGTTCCAGGGTCCATGGTGTGTCCTGCCATCTCACTCAGTCCCAATTGGCCAGACCCCAGCAGAAAGCTAACGTACCAGTTGGAACATCTGCCCCCTGATGGTCAGTGCACGTCATATAGCAAGCAGTTGAATGGCCTTAGCATATCATTAACATATTACACTTTGATTGGTTGAATGGATGACTGGACACTTAGCATAGTAGGCTTTTATTATATAGGATAGTCTCCCATGGTTAAGTCCAAAAAGACTTTTTTCTCTGCATCAATTTCAAAAAACTTTTTTCTTAGAATACCACATGTAGGTTTTAAAAATCACAGACTAGGAAAAGACCTAACAAACAACCGGTTTGATGACTGAGAGGATACTCAAGTTTATGGGCTGTGACAATATTTCTCTCATGGAATTACAACTAATCAGGCCTTGAAAAAGATTTATCCATATGGGAAACAAGTCAATTTCTATGGATCAGAAAAATTAATATCAACAGGTGCTCTAATTCCATTACTTTCCTATTTTTCTATTTTGCTCAGGAAAACAGTAAGTGGCTAGATTATATCTCTGCACCAATTTCTCTCTATACATATTATCATTTACAGGCAGATATAACAAAACTAACTGGTATCTCTGGACCTCTGTTCCCCATCAATAGAAGGTCTTACTAGGAATGTAATGAAAAAATGAGAGAAAAATGAGGGGAACTAGCGCCCTAAGATAATACTACCAAATCCAATGGCTGACGGCAGGCAATGCTTCAGTGGAAAAATCTGAATAACACAGTTTCATAAAAATTATGCTCCAAGTTGTCCTTAATATATCAGACATGGGTTTAAGCACACTTATAATCAGAATATAATAGGCAATTTAATATCAATTTTTATTAGCATGTTTCTAAAGACGTATATCATTTTTCAAATTTTTGGACAAAATAGTTAAGCTAGAGTTTTCACCATAAAATATTTCATTTGAAAATATGATTTTTACATAAAAATAGAAATTGGGCAGGTTGGTTTGAGTGGCACAAGAGTATCACCTAAAATATAACTGAAGGATTCTAATGGTAACTTTAAGAATAAATGGGACATTACAATATATCATTTCATTTTCCCCTTGAGAATTAAAATTTATATCAAAAAAAGTTAATATTTCCCAATGGTCTCATGGCTCTAAAATATGTTTAGTGTTCACTTGTGTATATTCCAAATAGATGATTATAAACAATATATAAAAATGGTAAATTCTAAGTTATATGTATTTTTAATAGAAAGAAATTCCAGCACAGTACATGTAAAACAGAATTTAAGGAATCTATTGCCTTGAAGAAGAGAAAAAAATTAGTATACCAAAAAGTTTGACCAACAGTTCTTCCTCTGTGTTTTTAGAGAAGGTTAAATTTTTAAGAATCTAAAGTAATTTTTCTACAGTATTATATATTGATTTTTTAGGCCTTGGAGAAATTTGTTTTATTTTGAAATGTGTACGAAGGCAATTGATTAATAACTAAAAAGTCCTAAAGACAGTGGTTATTTATAAATTTTAATAAAATTTTTACATTTTAATTAGCAAATCAGATTGCCATTTCCTCACATGGCAAGACACTAATATCCATTTAATATGAGTTTTTATTTTAAAACAAAAAACAAAAAGAGTAACTTCCATCTGAAAATTTCTATTGATATGATTTTCTGTCATATATTTATCCAAAGCTCTAGTCTTAAAGTCCTAAAAATGGAAACCAGGCTCTGAAAAGACTATACTGCCCTCCCCAAAAAGTATTACTTCAGAAAACTAAAAGGCAAGATAACCTTAGTAAATCTCAAAGTTTAAAGATAAAAGTTTGAAAAGGCACATAAGCATATTCTGAGGGGATTGTAAAGCTTCAAGATAAAAGTTTGAAAAGACATAACCATATTCTGAGGGGATTGTTCAAACAGCACCAAATTCCAAAATGCCATAATACCACTAACAAAGGCAAGTACCCCTATGCAGAAAATGCCCAATTGTAGAACAGTGGTTCTCAAGATGTGATCTAGGAAATCTCCTTTAGGGAGGTCCACAAGGTAAAGTCTATTTTCATAACCATACCAAGGTTATGTGCCTTTTTCACTCTCTATCATGGATGCAAGGTTAAGTTTTTCACCAGCTACATGATAGGGGATGGCATTATTGACCTGACAACTTATGTTCTTCTATGTCTTATTTTTTGAAATTTCAGAACTTTATTTTGAAATGATAAATATCTACATATAACCTACATAAATAAAAACCAGAATCCTCAATAATTTTTTAAGAGTGTAAAGTAGGCCCTAACCGGTTTGGCTCAGTGGATAGAGTGTCAGCTTGCGAACTGAAAGGTCCCAGGTTCAAGGGCAAAGGTTGCAGTCAAGGGCATGTACCCGGGTTGAAGGCACATCCCCAGTAGGGGGTGTGCAAGAGGCAGCTGATTGATGTTTCTCTCCCATCGATGTTTCTAACTCTCTGTCCCTCTCCCTTCCACTCTGTAAAAAATCAATAAAATATATATATTTTAAAAAAGAGTGTAAAGTAGTCCTGAGACCAAAATGTTTGAAAACCACTGTTCTAGAGTATTTCAAAATGTTTGAGAACCGCTCCCCTAGCATATATAGATATGTTCAGGCCATTAACAGCCAATAGTTATAAAAGGTCCCTGCTCAAAGAAATGCCAAAATTATTAAAGTTCCTGGGTATCATTTACATGACACACAACATCTTTCCCTACAAAGCACTTGACATAGAGCCAAGAAAAAAATATGCTTATAAATTAAATATAATTCTATTAGGCATTTCTAAAGCCACATTTTAGCTATCTCTACTACAAAGTAGTATTTGAAAACTTAAAGTAAAAGCAGAGAAAAATAAAACTTCAAATATAACCAAATGTATACTTATTAACTAATGGGTACTTGACAAGATACAACCACCTATAATAGCCAGGAAGATACAGACACTGGCTATAAGGCAACAAGGATTACCTTTAGTCACCTTTTTACAAAATCAAAATCATATGAATAGGAAATTTGGAAGCATAAAATAATCATCTTAATTGATTCATTTTTATTAAAATTTAATATCTAATTTGAGTAATAGTCTTGGAGAAAACAGTTATCAAGCTTTCAAATAGAATATTATTGAGGGGAAATTAACTTTCTGTAAGTCCTACATTTCTGCATAAGGGAGAGCAAAAGGAAAATTAACATAAAATAACAGAAGCGGAATTGATTTATTTACTTAAGAAAAATCAAACCACTTTTCCAAGAAATGTTCTGGAATCTCTTTTCTTTGGGAAAACGTAAAGTCCCCTTATTTACTAAAGTCTCTTCTGGGTAAGAAAAAAACAAACAGCACATGTGGCCTTTAAAGGCATCCTAAAAATAGCCTACAACCTCGTAAGCAATATATTATTTATTACAGATTATTAACAAATGGGTAATGTGGCAAATTTTTAAACATATGGTATCTCCACACTGCCTCTATCATCAGCCAGCCTACTTTTGTGAATGTCAGGCTAATAAAAATGAAGGAAGTGATGCTGCCAAAAGCAAACTTATTCAGTAAATACAGATGGCATACTAAATGATATAAAATAAACTGGATACATACCTAAAAATCAAATATGAATAATTGGATTTTCCATACTTCTATCCCCATAAATTGGCATTGAAAATATGGAATTGCCTGTGCTACAACATTATAAATACAGTATTATACTTCAAATGACAATTTTTCTTTACCTAAAGATAAGAATTAAGATAGCACTTGAGGTAAGCAACATCTTCCTATTAAAGTGGGCACACTAGAAGTTAAAAAATGTTTATAATCTAAAATACAAAATTTGTTTCATCTCTACTGACACATAACCCTTATCAACTACTGTATATTATTTGGTTAATAACATCACCAAAATTATAAATGATACTTAGGATGGGAAATCACTGGTATATAAAATTTGTAAGCAAAAGAAATGTAAAAGAACAAATAAAGCATAAAAGGAAAAATATTCTACCAGTTTAAACTGTCAATGGTATGAAAAAACAACAAAAATAAGTGCTTGATAAAGTGAACGAAGTGGATTTTCATGACTATAAACACACTAACAGAATGACAGACTGAACTATTCTAGTTCTACATGTGATGTAACAGATACATCTACATGTGAAAAGACAACTCAATCTTTCTTTTGAAGAAAAACATGTACATAAACACACAGACAAAAAGACACAAATGTGTTTGGCTGAAGAGTCTTGAATGCTGCATCTTGGGCCCAATGGATATAACCTAACTTTCAGTAGAACGTCAAGTGGAAGAACTGAGTCATTACTGTAGTTTTATGATAAAAATGTTTGTTTGTTTTCATTTCTTTGTAGAGGGAATTTATTCACTAAATACATGTAAACATATAGTTTAGTTTTACTTCCATACAACTAAAACAAAGATTTGGTGACCATTCAACTGGTAAAGAAATTAACCTTGAAAATGAATCTCTAAAAGTCTTAGACAATCGTGAAGCTGTGTTGGCCTGCTAAAGTATTCTAAAAGCCTAAACTTGTATGTGGATCTGAGTATAATTAAGTTGAAAGAAAGGTAACTTTTCTCATAATCTAATTAGCACAATTTAGTAGTCCTATGAACAATGGGGTGAGAGGATAGAAAGGTAAAAGAAAAACCCTACCACTTCCCAAGTCTATGAATATGCAAATATTCCTCTACACAGGCAGACTGTGAGCTCTTGAGAACGGTGATTGCGAGCTCCTGGAGAACGGTGACACCGAGTAGGTACTCAAAAAAGGTTGGCTGGCCAAATGAATAAATGCTATGGTTAGGGAGTTCATTCACTCCTACAACTGTCTATAAATAGGATTTCAAGGAAGCCACTTAATATAAGGAGTAGACGGGTTTAGAGAATTCCCTCTCCCCAGACAGACAGATATCATAAAAATTGGGTTGATCTACCTCATTGCTCTTGCTCTGAGATAGTGTCAGGCTATCATTGGTCAGTTCCTCATCATCAGCACTGTTTCTGCTAAGAACTTTACTCTTCTTCTTCTTGCAACCCCCTTCACTGGCAGGGCTGCTATGATCTTCTTCATTGCCTTCATCATTCTCATCCTCATCACTCCCACTCCCCTCATCTTCATCATCTTCATTGTCTCCATCACTTCCTTCTTTCTGAGATGCGGATCTCCCCTTTCTCTTTACTGCAGTAGGTCGCCAATCATTGTCATCTTCACTGTCATAGTCATCCATGTCATTCAATTCTTCCATGGACACAAAATCCAAAAGCGGTCGATTTCGACGAAGGTTCCACTTTTTTGGCTCACTGACTTGTTCCTCTGTAGTAGTTGTAGTAGGGACTGAAGGAGATGCATTAACAGCAGGACTTGTGGCTGGTGTGGTGGCAGCAGCAGAAGCAGCCACATTATCAGATACTGTTGCTTTTTCTTTCTCCTTCTCTCTCTCCTCCTTTTCTTTCTCCTTCTCTTTTTCCTTTTCTTTTTCTTTCTCTTTGTCCTTTTTCTTTCTAGGTCTTTCTCCATTTTCTTCTTCCTTCTTTTCCATTTTAATTAACTGTTTTTCTGATGACAGTACTTCTTCCTCTGCAGAATTTTTAAGTGGTTCTTCTTTTACTTTAATATCTTCATTTAGTTCTTCCTCTAAAATATTTTCTTCAGAATCACTACAGGAACCTTCTCCACTGTCCTTTGAGGGGTCTTCACTTCCATTACCACTCCCTTCAGAATCTGTTGAAAATATGAGAAAAAAAAAACCACACATATGTATATACATACACACACACACACACAACGCTGACACAAATGAAACCACCAAAATCTGTGAGTAACTTGCAAAACAATATAAACAAATTTAAGTCAAATGATGGTAGACAATACTAACCTGATTAAATAATAAATCAATGAAGTTGGTGTAATGGTTTTAGTTCAATATAGCATTAATGAAGACAAATATATGTAACTCTACATTAAAATATGCTTTAAAAGGGGAGCACTGTTTTGTCATGCTTTATTTGGTACCCTAAAGGCAATTTTTTCTAAAAGTAAATGTCATTCTTTATAAATTGGGCTCGTGGTTTTAACTTAATGATAATAGAATATGCACCACAGTCTTCTACCCTTACATCTCCCTTTCATAAACTATTTTAACTTATAAACATTGAGTCACATTCAGAACAAGAAAATCCTGGTTCAAAAAAAACTTTGTTTCATTGTTTCATGCTTTACCCAGCAAAATTAAGCATATATATTTGCTTAGCATGACTTAGCATGACTATTATGATAGTCAACTTGTACTACATTCCTACTACACCCATCGATTTTAGGAGCACCAAATACATAGATGAGAAGAGACAATAGCAATGGCACAGGACATGGGAGCTCCAAGAGAAGTTATCAATTTTCCTGCTTAGTAGGATATCAATAAAACATTCACCTAAACTTTCAAAAATTCTAGGCAGTAACTGCTGTATCTCCTAGAATGAAGAAATTAATAATTTTTTTTTAAAATGAAGCCATCGAGCAACCACAGTAGTCACTAAAAAGATAGGCGAAGCATATCAAATAGTTCCCATAGGACTATACGGCTTCTACCAAGTTTCTTCCGTTCCTGCCCAGCACAGCCCAGGCACTCTTAAGCCAACACTATTCAGTAACCTTCTAATCATCTTTATGCCTGATCAAATAAAACTCTAAAATATCTGTAGAGAAGGACACAGGGAGGAGAAAAAGGAAGTGGGAAACCAAGCAGTCATAGTTAGATCATAGCCAACAACAATAACACAATCTGTAGGGTGATGAATATTTTATACCTATAACCAAGAAAAGGTTTATGAAAAGGTTTATGTTTCTACATCATTTTAAGTTCTGTTAACTCAACCAGCCTTAGCCTCTATAATTAATTGGGCATTAGACATAAAGAAACTGTCTATAATTAGTATCTAGTATTTAAAATAGCTCAAAATGCTTTTATCAATAGCTGATAAAAATTAAATCCTGTTAATTAAATCACATTTTTTTTAAAAAGACTTAGCAAATGTTGACTGATCTTATAAAATCATTGTCAGTCCCTAGGTTATCATGCAGGTACTCATAGCTTATTCAGGACTGTTATGGAAAAACACTCTCATCCTAAAAATTCTTGTATGGGACACAAAATCGTGTAGGTTAACAATCCCTTATCTGAAATTTTTGGAGGCAGATGTTTCATAAGTTAGACTTTATTTTTTAGATTTTAGAAAGGTAGCGTAGTATATGCAGAATATATCACACTAGCACCTGCCCTATAGTCAAACACATAATTTTGCAGTAAAATGTATGAATAGTTATGATTATGATAAATATATACTACAAATAAATTATCAGTACCAATCAGATTTTACCATCAGTTTATGTCAAACTTAGGAAACACCTGTGGATTTGTGAGCTCCTCAGATTTCAAAGAAGTGTGTGGACCCAATTTTCACTCACAAACAGGTGACTCCTTTCAGTCCAATAGCTCTACAAATCATTAAGAAAATTATGATTTCTTTTTTAGACCACTCACAATTAAACCCAACTTACAAAACTAAAACAACAAAAAAAAAACCTCTCTGGCAAAAAAGAATCTCTATGCAGACTGACTAAAGAAAATTGGAACATCTTGCAAGCAAGCCAATAATTAAGAGAGCTGGCAGATACACAAAAGGTACTTTCTTCTGGATTAATCTTCTAGAAGCCATTTCACAGATACTTAGACAGCACTCCTTAGTTATTTCTACCAATGAAAACTAACAAGAGAACCCAACCCCTGGGGCTCAGTGGTTGAGCATCAACCTGTGAACCAGGTCACGGTTTGATTCTGGTCAGGCACATGACCAGATTGCGGGCTCAATCCTCAGTGTGGGGCATGCAGGAGGCAGCTGATCAGTAATTCTCTGATGTTTCTATCTCTGTCTCCCTCTCCCTTCCTCTCTGAAATCAATAAAAATGTTTTTAAAATAAATAAATAACAATAGATTCAAATGTAAGATTAACTGGGGCACAAAAGTGGGTACCTGATCAAAACTGAGAGGAATTTAACTGTGCTATTAGTAAATTTTACAAAACATAAAGAATATTTATAATTTTGGTTTGGTTATTGTTGCCAATACCAATCAATTAATTATTTTTCAAAGTAGAGAGAAAGTGATACTTTAATTGTTTTTATTCTATAATCACGCCTAAATAAAAAGCAATTTTGAAAAACTTAAATGCTTTACATTTGTTAATATGTCATTAGAAGAATGTGTGAGTTTTTTCCAAAATACAAATCCTAATAGCTTATCCAACCCATCATTCTCCAAATATAACATATTAGCCATACATACTCCGATTACAGGCATCAAGAACATATCAAATTTTATTTTTCTTTGATTTCTGAAAAATAACGTCTTCATCTGATTAGTCATCACTTCTTGTTAGTACATATGCACTTGAGGGATGGAGATAAAAATATTTAGCTTGGCAATAATGAGAATGAGAAAATCAGAGTTCTTGGCTGTCTATATTTTTGTAGGCTGCAAAGAAATATTTCATGTTACTATGAATTCAAACAAAGACTCTCTGCCATATTCCAAATCTATCACTCTTACACTCCTCAAAGAAAAAAAGAACAGACTAGAGAAGTAATCCAAATACTTCAAATACAGCTAATGTTAGGCATAAGAACCAGATAATTCTAAGTCTATAATAAAAATTTTTACACTAGAAAAAAAGTTTTAAAATTGAAATCCATACTTCCTACTCAGTTAAACAAAAAATAACTTTTCTCAAACACACTCTATCAAAATATCTCCAATCAATAGCTATTTCAACTTAGAGATTTTTTTTGCAGTTACAGAATTTTTAAAAAAAATCCATCAAGAACTCCATCACAATATTCAATGCATAAGTTTTCCCCAAGGTAAATATCAAACAATAAAACCAAAAATGAAACAGTATGATTTAAATCAGAATTTTATGTTAGCTTTGCAATATAAAGAATCATCTTTGTTCATCAAATCTAAGTATTTATTCTGTTCATTGATGCAGTCCAATAGTGATTAGAATTATAAATCTGCACATCAGACAACAGATCACCAGTCTATTGGTTATTGTTATCATCTTGTGACCATTTTGATAAATCCTATAAAGCTCTTTTTAAAAAGCCAATCAGTCAACACAACTCACCCTCTATTTCCAGCTGTGACAATTTTGTCCCACAGAGGACATCTGGCAGTGTCTAGAGAGAATGGCGGCCATAAAGGTCCAGGTGTAGGGAGAGGTAGGTAGAAAAGATGCTACTAGCATTTAAGTAGAAGACAGGGATGCTACTGAACATCCTACAATACACAGGACAGGCCTCCACAACAAAGAATTATCCAACACAAGATGTCCATAGTGCTGAGTTTAAGAAACTCTGGTCTAGTATATACAGCCTCAACGTGACCTCATTCTACTTTCCCAGTCTCATTCCTTCTGTTCTTTTATTCAGTCGAGATCCAGGATTAAATAAACATTTTCCAACCTCTACACTTTTAACACTTAATTTTTCTCCAACTAGATTCCAGTTTCTAATTTAACTCTTATCTCAATGACTTCTCCTAGATCAATCCATCTAGAGTAATCCTGTATCCTTTGAGAGACTTAAACTGCGTAAGTGATCAAGCATGCTTTGTATCATCTATTCATTATTTTATCTAATTAATATTATCACTATTTCTTAGTGAATTCACCATAACATCCAGAAAAGTACTTTGAAACAAAACTACAGATGATCAATAAACATATTTTGATCCACTTAAGCTAAAGTCAAATTAGGCACAAAATATTACCAAAACAAAGTCTCAGCCTAACTCTTCCAGCTAAATTACTCTCTGACAATTTCCCCTAACTAAACTATGACTTAAGATATAAAGTTAACCTTCTTACTTCGGCCAGAAGGTTAGGGGACACAGCATTGTTATATTGTCTTATTTAATAAGGGTAATACATATACTTTTCTTCAAAAAAGATACCATTTATATAGCAGATTACTCAAGAAATCTAACCTAGCCCTAATATTAGGCCCAAGTCTCAAATATAACCACTTTAACTAGGCCAAAACATGAAATTGATAATATCTGACAGTTTTATACCCATAAAACTGATCATTTTATATACCTTCACCTAACATTTCTGCATATTGTTTTTCTGGTGGTATCACCATAATTCTAATACACTTATATCCCATTTTAGGGTTTATTAATTTTAAAATTTATTTATTGGCTCTCAATCAAAAGTGAAAAATTTAGGGGTGGGGTGGGGGGAAGAGATTAACGAAAGAATTTATATATGTATATGCATTGCCCATGAACACAGGGAAAGGGAAAAGGCCTGGGGGACAGGGAGGACCAGGTGGTAGGGAGGGAAGGGGGAGGAAAGGGGGAGCATTTGTAATATTCTCAACAATAAAGATTAAAAAATAAAGAAATAAAAATAATTTTTTTTAAAAAGAGAAAACAAGTGAAAAGTTGAGCTCTATTTTCATCTTTGAGATAAAAGGTAATCTATATTCAGTTCATTATCTTGAATGGTAGAGGCTTATAATTATTAATTGTCAATAATCGCTGTCAGATAATTTTTGAACAATATTTGTCTTTTTAGATTTTATTATCTGAGAAACACATGAATAAAATTATGTTTATCTGCAGGGGTCTTAAATATAATAATCTTTGTCTATAGAATTTTCGATATTCATTCTTAAAGCCAAACAGAAATAAGAAGTGAAGATCAGAAGAAACTGATGCAGAGAATGAGATAAAAATTGAGGCCAATTAATCTAAGCATTTTAACATTAAGTTCTAAAAGAGTCAGGAGTCATTCCTAGAACTTGTTTTGAAAGAAATGGTTTTTATTTCTCCACTTTCAATTTAATCTATTCACAGACAGCGTTGGGATTCCACAACGTCAAAATATTTAAAAAGCAGTGATAAGTTTAAAATATCTTATTTCCTGTAAGAGTCCAACTATCTCAGACAGAGAAGAGAAAAGATGCAAATAGGAATCACTGGTAATCTAGAACAAGCCAACATCTCAGCCATGGGAGACACCCATGCACCTAATCCAAGAGCGGAACATATCATTCAAGTTCTACTGACTATGAACTATTTTAAAGAAAATCATTTTCTACTAACTCTCATTCACAATAACATCAAGAACTACACAGGTAAATTTTGACCTTGGGTCTCAATTTAATTTTCCCAGAGGTCAAGAAAGTAGGTATTATGATAAGAGGGAACAGAAAGTATACAGATTTTTAGTGCTTTTAGAATTTTTTTAAATTATCAGCTAATAAAACTCATCCTGCCACTTACCACAAATAATAGATAATTCCCATTAACTCTGATTAAAATTTAACAAGTTCAGGAATCTCTACTTAGCTTGATATCATAAATTATTTTGAGAAAGTAATTTGAACCATTAGATTGTTTTAAATGTGTTAAAGAGAAGTGATACCCGTGAATGACTCCATCTTAATAAGCAAAAAGAAAAAAAAAA
>PVJC01038345.1:0-16796 GCA_004026665.1 Murina feae | reverse complement strand
AAAGCAAGGTGGTGGGATGGGGAGCAGGAAAGAGGCGGCGGGGGGGGGGTCTCGGCCTGCTTGGTGGCTGCCCAGGCCCTTTGCGGGGCACCGGGGAGCGGGAAAGCAAGGCTGCAGAGGCCAGGGTCCTGCTTGGCAGCTCCCCAGACCCCTTGGCGGCACTGGGAAGGGGGAAAGGAAGGCAGCAGGGGACCGGTGAGTGGGAAAGAGTTGGCGGCCTGCTTGGCGGCTTCCCAGGTCCCTTCCAGAGATCAGGGAGCAGGAAAAGGCTGGCCTGACCACGAGGCGGGGTTTTCCCTGCTTTCTGGTGGCTGGAGGAAGATGGGCAGTAGGCAAGCTTGGGAGGGAGGCAGCACCCAGCCCTGGTCACAGCTCAAGAAAGAGAACAACATGCAGGGGAGGGCAAGAGTTTGAGAGATCAACATAGAGGGGGTGCCTGCTCCAAGCCTTGACAGTGTGCCTGGGGGCAGGCCCCCGGCAGGTAGACACACACAGGAGGACTGCTCCGAGCCTCAGATGTGGCTGGGGGCAGTTCCCCAGTGGCCACACACACACACACACACACACACACACAAAAGGCGCCTGGCAGACTGGGGCCATCATAGGACATCCACTGAGGGGTCCCAGACTGTGAGAGGGCACAGGCCGGGCTGAGGGACTCCCTCCACCCCGAGTGCACAAATTTTTGTGCACCGGGCCCCTAGTATATAAATAAAATTTCAAGTAGGTATTAAATATAAAACAGATTGCCTGTCTTAAACTGTAAGTTTTTAGAGCAAAAACACTTGTATCTCTAAACCCACTAGAATAAAACTAGTTAAAAACTAAACTGAAATTCTTAATATCTTTAAAAAATGATTTGTAACAAAAAGAGAATCAATACCGTGCAGGAGTTTTTAAAATGGTTTTGGATAACATATATCTTAGATTTCAAGTTTAATTTAAATTTTTAGTCTTTTTTTATTTCAACAAACTTCTGTTTCCTACATACTCTAAGTTGTATGTATTCTTTAACATCTGTGAGACTATCTGTATGCTTTTTTTTCTATGTTATAACTTCATGCCAATTCCTGCATTAGAATATTTGCCCTAATATTTACTTCAACCTGCTTCATTCCTTCCAATCCTCTCACTGTTCCATTAAAAAAAAATTTTTTTTTTTTAAATTTAAGTTTTGTAGTTCATCTGAATGACCACACCACAAAGATTCTGGCAATTTGGGGATGAAAAGCTAAGTAACAGGGTATCTGAAAGTGACATTTCCTCAGTAATACATTCAAACATGAATTTTAACATAGTGACTTACTAATCATAATTGAAAGCAAAGACTCTGCTTACTGGATTATTTCTGTCTGTCAGGAATGAACTACATTACTTTTCTTGATTTCCACATGTAGAAGGCAAGAGTAACTGCCAATCTCTACTTCCCACATAGTGATACAGTTTAAATGTGATAATGTCCCATGTTAAATCATGTGAGTATCATGGATTAAAAGGCCACAAAACACATAATTGCCCCCTGAGTTAGGCTAATGTTGTCACTAAATTTGGAAGTGATTAAATTTAAGAGCAAAAACACTTCTCATTAATAGCTTCACCAACAACTGCTATTTTAAAACATACTGTATTTTAGTCTTTGCATTTTCATATTTGAGATATAACAGTCCTACAAATTTATCAACCCATTAACTTTATAAAATTATATTACTGTACTTTAAATGAAAAACCATGAATTATTACTAAGGACAGTCCATTATAATTGAAATAGATTGTGAATAATGGCAAGGTGAAATCAGTCTAGGTCCCAATCAAAATATTTAAATAAATTCATGTTTGGATAACATGGGAAAAACTGACTGCTTATCACCAGGGAAATGGCACCGGGATCTACCAGCTAATCTGTAGCCCTTTTCTTGAAGCTGACAGAACAACTCAGAATCCAACTTATATTAAAAATAGAGCCCTAGCCGGTTCGGCTCAGTGGATAGAGTGTCGGCCTGCGGACTCAAAGGTCCCGGATTTGATTCCAGTCAAGGCATGTACCTTGGTTGCGGACACGTCCCCAGTGGGGAATGTGCAGGAGGCAGCTGATCGGTGTTTCTCTCTCTCTTCCTCTCTGTGAAAAATCAATATAAGATATTTAAAAAAAGAAAAACAGCCCTAGCCAGTTTGGCTCAATGGATTGACGTGTGGACTAAAGGGTTCCAGATTTGATTCTGGTCAAGGGCACATGCTCAGGTTGTGGGCTCAATCCCCAGTGGGGAGCATGCAAAAGGCAGCTAATCAATGATTCTCCCTCATCATTGATGTTTCTATCTCTCTCTCCCTCTTCCTCTCTGAAATTAAAAAAAAAGTTTTTTAAAAAGAAAAAACAAATGTCAACGGGCTACTGTTTTATTAATGGCTACTCACTATCCATAGCTCAATTCTCAAAAGAATATATCTTACCACAAGAATGAAGATTATTAAAAATAATATCAAACTAATTATAATTTCATTCATAGAATTCAGAGACCTTGGTAGCCCTCATCTTTAGGAAATATCAGGATATAAAAGTAGACCAATAAAAATCACAATCTCAAAGGTAGATGAGGTGCTTTCTAACATCATCTTTGCAGTCAAGGCTATCATCTAATCTAATATAAGAGTAATATGCAAATTAACCTTCACTCCAAGACACCTAAGCCATGCCCACCAGCCAACCCACTCCCCCAGCCAATCAGAGCAGCTGTATGCAAATTAACCCAGCCAAGATGGAGGCTGGCAGCTGCAGAGCTAGAGCAAATAGGAGGCTTCCGTTGCAACTGCCTACCTAGGTCAGCTGGGCCTCTGCTCAAGGCAACAATGTTTCAATTATAGAAGCCACTGAGCTGAAGCAAATAGGAGGCTTCGTTGCCTGACTAGGCCTCCACTCAAGGCAACAAAATTTAAATTATAGAAGATAAATAAACCCCATAAAACCTGATTCCAGCCAGCCTCGCTGGGATGTTGGGTCAATGGGAGCTGTGGGCAGCCTGAAAATGGCCCTCAATCACCTAGGCTGGCCAGGCACGCCAGCAGATGAACATCCCCCAAGGGATCCCAGATTGCAAGAGGGCACAGGCCGGGCTGAGGGATCCCCGCCCCACCCCCCCGAGTGCACAAATTTTTGTGCACTGAGCCCATAGTTAAATATAAAACCAAAGTGCCATCCTAGCCGCAAATATACAATACCACCAAGGGGCAATCATCTTGATGCTCAAAAGTTAGAAAGGCAGGAAAGAGTTTAGAAAGAAAAATCGGCTGTCTTATGTATGTCAGGAAGGCAACCTCATAATCAAATGTCAAAGAAATTATCGGCAAGGATTTACATAATCCTAGATATAAAACACTTGATTCAGAGAGTGAAACATCTGTTGACCAAAATCTTTTCTGCCAATGCAGTGGTAAGGGGCTCAGCTCACATTTGCCGCCTCAGTATAGGTTCGAGTCATAAGTCACCCATTAGCTTTACTTTCCTTAACATCATTGTTGTCCCTCGTCCAGTTGTGGTTAATTTGGGTTCTGGCTTATATAATTTGCTTTAATGACTTGGTGCTCTTCCAAATCACAGCACAGACTATGCTTTAATACTAAGTTGAACCATGTGAAATAGCTAATAAGGCATATCTCATTTCATTGCACTTAGCTTTATTGTGCTTTACAGATGTTGGGTTTTTACAAACTGAAGGCAAGCCCCTCCACCAACAAAAAATACTATGCCTTGCTCTACTGCGGTGATCTGGTGCGAAACCTACAATATCTCTGAAGCCTGCCTATATTTGACCACTTTGACTTTAAAGAATGGCATACATTCATGGGGTACAAGCTAACACTTGATACATCATAATCCTTACTACCACCACACCTGCAGCACATGCACTTAGGGACAAGAGTCACTTGGGGCTTCTACCTTTGTGCACTCAGGTGACTCTACATATATATGTGATAAAAGGGAGATACTAAATATAAAGACTAATTTTTTAATATTTTACATCCATTGAATAAGCACATTATATAATTATATATACACATCCACAAAGGCACAATCTACTGTACAGTTACCAAAATTAACTTGATTGACAACCTATAGGTTCAGCATAATGATTTCTGGGCAATGAAAACAGCTTGAATGACATACTGCCTATAACTATATAATATTACTATACTTTCTGAGTGGCTACATCAATATTTAGGGCTTGTGCTACTGCCCAGAACTCTCTTTTTCCCAGAAGCAGAATGACTTACTCCACTCAAGCCAATGCCATAGGAAGCTCTGGGAGGGCAGAGGACCAGCTCTGGAGACATTCTGAGCAGACTGCTATGTAATGCGATGGCCAGTCAGACAAAGTAGAATTTAAATGAGCTCAGGCTTAATACATTACCTTTTCTTGGCCTAAACTTCTCTAGTGCTTAAAAATCCAAAGAATCTTCCACATACCAATAGTGATCCCCTATTAACCATCCAACAGGAGAACACTAGTAAGCCCTCTGCCTGCCATTCTCATTCTTTCCTAACGCCAGTTGCCATCTCGGTGCCTACAACTGCAGCTGAAATAGACGCCACTGCAACATTCTACAACATCTAATGGAAGTGGACTGCTTCTCTATTCTGGAGAAAGTACATGGTAATGTCTACTGGGACTGCGGATAAGAGATTATAGGAACCATTTCTTCAGTCTGATAAAGTAGTGAGTAGCAGACCCAGAAATCCATAGCAATTAAAAGGCAAATAAAAGTTAAATATAGAATTTGTAAATCTATTATACATTATAATCAAAGATCTGATCTTGTTAATAAATTATTAATTATTCCTTATTACTAACATCCCTGAGAAATAGTTAAGAAATAGTTAACATTACTAGGCCATTGAAATGCAAATTTGGAATAATAATTGCCAACCATCATTTGTTTATCTGTAAACGCAGAAAAGAGTTAGTTGTGCTGACTACACACGGGCAGAATGCAGCTTTGTGAGGCCTGGTAAGTTCTGTTGTAAGCCTACCCCTTTCAGTACATGACTATATTGCCTAGGGATCTATTCAGCTATGATAAAGGTACTTCTCTGAAAGAAACATAGAGAACAATTTCTTGGTCAGTCTTTCAAAACATAAAATAATACTATAATAAATTGATTCAAAAAATATTTATGGAGAAAATAATTGGTTCATTATAAAGGACCAAACAGAGAATAAAATTTTAGTGATATGTAAGTTCTGACTTATTAGATTGGATTTAAAAATTTTAATGATCAATTATTTCTTTTAGGACAGTTATCAATTTATAGTCTTCAGCTCCAAATCTACCACCTCCCCCTGGCTTTGTAAGAGTAGTGCTGGACTCTGTAAGCACCTCTTTGCCAGGTGGCAGAATGTTAAGCTTTGTCAACAGAGTGATCCTGCAAGAGGAAAGACACTTTCCCACAAGCAGCTCTGGCCTGCCAACCCAGGCAAATGGCAGGCTGCTCTGACTCATGTGGACCCTGAGGAACAGGTGCCCCCAGTAACAGGTGCTGCGTCACAGCACCTCCAGTCCATTCTTCCACGCTGCTCACAGGCAGCAACAGGCCTTGTCCGTGGGCAGGCTTGCTCATGCCCCACTGGCTGGGGTTTCCTCAGTAGCTCCACCTCCTTGGAAAGAGGGTGTCTCCCGGTCCTTGGTTCCCTCATTATCCATTTTACTTCAGCCTGGACAAGTAGCTGATCTTCTGTTACTTCTGAACCCCTAGGAGATTCTTTTACTTCTGTTGGTTGTCAACCACACAAATCTACCTTTCTTTACCTATCTGTATGCATACTCAAAATTACCTATCTCAAGATCCCTTCTAATGTAGTCCCTTTTCTTATTTGTAACTGGGAGAGCCACTTTTAGAACTTGGGTCACTGTTATTTTAGACCCTTGACTAGATACTATTTACTATAAAAATTAAATAAAAATGTACACATTTATGTCTCTATTTTGTTCACTCGTTTATAGAAAAGCTACTGATTTCTTGTTATTTGTCATCTAGCTACCCCTGCGTGATATGCTCTACCTTAGTTTTTGTTTTTTAAATCTTTATTGTTAAAGGTATTACCTATGTCCCTCTTTTCCGCCCATTGACAAACAGCACAACACAGGGAATATAGTCAATATTGTAATAAATACATACAGTGCCAGGGGAGTTTTCTAGATTTACCAGGAGGATCACCTAGAAAATTATATGTCTAACCACTATTGCTTACATCTGAAAGTATTATAAAATAATACTAAACCCAAACTACAATTGAAAAAAGACATATAAATAGGAAGGAACCATTCTGCAGAGCTGTCAGAAAACCTCAGACCAAGATTATTTAAAAACCAAAACTAGGAATGTCCTATGGGGAAAAAGGAGGGCGGGGAGTTGCCATTTGCAATATAATGCTAACACTTGTCACTGACTCAACTACACTCAGACAGTCCGGGGGAACAAGAAATCAAGGACATTTGAAATTGAACTAAAATTGAAAACTGAATCAAGGTAACTAACACATACATTAGATGGTTTTCGGAGTCTTATACCAATGCTTCATCAGAATCTAGACCAAAAAATTGTTACAATGACTTCACACTATATTCCTATAAGGTACAAATCTCAAACTACCACAGATATTATATTTAGTTACTGAACTAAATTCAATATTATGCAAGTCAATGAAATTGGATATATGCAAAGAATATGTGATGCAGAAATAACTGTAGCCAGGTAAGCTGATATAAGAATCCCATAAGGAGGGATGGCAGAAAATACATTCAGGATGCTCAGTGTCAAACATATGGCACAGCTATGGAACCTATAAAAACAGACAGAACAATTGGTACAGAGCAAAGAAAATAAAATGAGCAAGTTCAAGCGGCAGCAATGAACACAAGCAATCTACCATATAGTTCGAGTAAGAACAATCACACTAATTTCACAGAAACCTACAATTTTAGATGAAGTGGCTTTAGAAATGACCTCGTCCAATTTGCTTGTTTTATGGAAGAGGAACCTAAAGCCCATTAGTGCAGTGAATTAACAAAAAATGATTGCAAATTAAAGTTATTTTTGGAGAACAAGGATGGGATTACATCACCAAATAGGGCCTATAATGCAAGTGTAAGATCTCTATTAAAAATGATAAAGCTGTTACACAACATAAATTATTTACAAGGAAAAACAGAAGAATAGTGAACATTTACATTGGATCTGAGCTTCATATTGTTGATGTGGTTAAAATAAGAAACAAGGTAAAACACATGGTTTTACTGAAAAACTTGGTGTTTTAGTATATTTTTACATAAATCCTCTAGGAACAATGTGCTTTGCCACAAACAGTGGGAATATGTACGTATGGTAGGAAAAGTATTCTGGGCTTGGGGGGGGGGGTGGGGAAATGCATTTGGATTCAAATCCCTTACAAGACAGGCAACCTTAAGGAAATTATTTAACTTTTGTGACTATCAGTTAACTCATATGTAAAATACTGACAGCAATACCTACCTCCTAAGAACTCATATATAAAATACTGACAGCAATACCTACCTTCTAAGAACTAAGGTTCTTAAAAAGATTTTAAAATGTAGCATGTATACATTTCTAGTAAAAATAATAACTACTAACATTTGCTAACACTTGAATGTCAGGCACTTTCTAAGTGCTTTCCATACACTAATTTACTTAATCCTCACAATAATTCTGTGAGGTAGGTGCTATCATTATTCCCATGTTTAGTTAAAGAAACTGAGCTACCATTTACTTTGTGGCGATATCAAGACTGAAACCCAAGTAATCCAGAACAATAAAATTCCAATTAAAAAGCTGAACTACCTCAAGAATTAGCTCTGAGAGCCTGGCCAGTGTGGCTCAGTGGTTGAGTGTCCACCTATAAACCATGAGGTCATGGTTTGATTGCCTGTCAGGGCACTTGCCTGGTTTGTGGGCTTGACCCCCAATAGGGGCCATGCAGAAGGCAGCTGATTGATGATTCTCTCTCATTACTGATGTCTCTATTTCTCTCTCCCTCTGCCTTACCCTCTGAAATATATATATTTAAAAAAAGAATTAGCTCTGAGGCTAATATAAATGACACTTATTCACTCTGATTAGTTCCCATTTTCTCTTCCATCTTAAAATACAAAGAAAAGTATAATTTGTACGTTAAAGGAGTTTAATGACCGGAACAACCACATAACAATTAAAACAACTAAAGAATTCTATATTATACTAGGTTTCTCTACTCTGGTTACAAAAGAAAATTACATATGAAGCTTTAAAAAGTAACATAGATGCCCAAATTCCACCCCCTACTTCCTGAATATGAACTCTAGGGTAATGCTCATGTGTTCTCAAATACACTGATTTAGAGTTGGGAGATGGGTGTTCAAGTCCAGGCTTGATACTTTTAGCAGTACGACCTTAAAACATTGAATGTGTGGCCTCAATTTACTGTCTGCAGGAAGAAAGTTTAATCCAAAGCCTCAGTTTCTTCGTCTGAAAAATGGGAATAATATTAGGACTTATTTGACAGGATTAGAAGATCACATAAGATAATATGGGCAAAATGCCTGCCATAGTGTAAATGCTCAGTAACTATTATTAATGTAACTTGTATTGTGCTAGGTGCTGGATAAAATATATGTCTTGCAGGGTAATAGGAGCTCTGTATAAAGTTGGAATAAGAAGTGTGTTAAATAAACAGCGGTCCCGTTCTACACTTCTGTTGATAGAAAGGGAATTGGGACACACATCAATTAATTACATCGGGGTGGGAAACATCCGGCCCCTTATAAGGCCCTCGAAATCATTTGGTCTGGCCCTGCCAAGGCGTTAGGGGTGAATTAAATGTTTGACCAAATACAGCAGGCTAATTTTTAAGTTGATAATTCTGTATGGCCCACGAATGATGTTATCAATATCCAAACGGCCCCTGACAGAAAGAAGGCTCCCCACCCCTGAGTTATATGCTGAGTGGGAGCTGGAGAGCTTGCCCATCTCCTTCCCTCCAGGACTGAAGCACTCACTTCCCAAGCTCACAGTGTGTTAGTGGCTAATACACCTCGGTCCAGTCCCTCTGTGGGGTTTGCCTTAAATGGAAGAGAGCTGCCTCACTCAAGATCACACCCCCTGCTCAGGGCTCCAATGACTTGATTCCAGTTACTGACTGACACAAGGATAAAAGGCCAAGCCCTCAGTCCCAGTTCAGGACAAGTCTGAAAGGCCATCCCAGCTCCAGAGTTCCCTGAGATGGGCTGAGGCTTTCTAGGCAATTGAAATGCAATTCAACTTCTCCTCTGCCCAATCCTGCTTCTTTCACTCTCCTAAAGGTATTGATCCCAGAACAGGTCTGCATACAAATCTGCCTCAGAGTCTGCTGCCTAGGGAAATGACTTATGACACTTGCCCAAAGTAAGAAAGCTAATGAGAGATCAAAATGGGATTTACTACAGAGGTGCCAGCATAATTCCACAATTATAAACTGAGTAGAAGAGACCAAATGAAAGAACCCAAAGTTCTACAAGGTAATATTATAAATAATACTGTAAAATAGTCTAAAATGCTTTATTTTGTGGGTCTAAATACAAACAAAGGATCTCAGCTGAAGTTGGGCTGATGTGGAGCATCCATTGGTACGTGGAGAAGAAAATGGGAAGGTTATGAAAAGGTGAATTTCCTGAGATGCTTTCTATTTCTCTTCAGAAGCAGAAACTAACTGGACAAAAAGGGGCTATAAAAATAGAACAGTTCCGGTCTTCTATTTTATGTAAGAGGGAACTGTGACTCAGAGGGACACTCCACTTACCAAGGGGACGGGTAATAGCATGGGCTAGTCTAGGCCTCTCGATCAGAGTCCTTCAGCTTTGTCTTCAATATGTGATTTTGATGTTTAATGTAAAATGTAACACTCACAAAAGATTCATATATATTCAAATCTAAGTATAAAATGTATTATGAAACTAAACTAAATATGCCCTTTTTTTTAAAATGTTTGAATTAACTTGAGAGAGAGAGAGAGAAACAATTGGCTGCCTCCTGCATGCTCCCTAGTGGGGATCAAGCCCACAACCTGGCTATGTGCTCTGACCAGGAGTCCAACAGGTCACCTTCTAGTGCATGGGACGACCCTCAACCCACTGAGCCACACCAGCCAGGGCTAAAAATGACTTTGAGTTAAGTATCAGTATCACTCTTCCCTGCCATCAATGTGGATAATTGGGACATAAAAAGTTTTCATGGAACGGCTTTATGACGAAGTTTAGACTTCACCTCTATACCTCTAACTACATTAGCAATTAAAGTTGATCAAATATTGTATCTTAATGGCGTTATCTCAAAATGAGGATGATAATTATTATCTCATTCAATGGGATGCCATAAAGGCTAAATTTTTATGGTACCAATACATCCTAAATGTCATGTAAACAAATAACATGGCAATACCTACAGCAACTTCAAGTAGGCTAACATTATAACTGGTTAATTTAACACATAGCTGATTGAAAAGAGCCTAAATAATATACAACATATTTAGATAGCTCATTGTTTCTAACAAGGAGAGCAAGATTTAAGCTGATAATTATAAACTGTGGTAGGCAAATTTAACACCAAGGAACCTAAGATCTTTGATAAAAAAAAGTAGGGTAATGGAATGAAATTTAAAGGCACCTCCCCCCAAAAAAGTACTTTTCAAGTTATAAAATGATAGCACAGGTTAGTTATTAAGCCCTCTCAACTAGCAACCAATGAACAGCAACAGTTTGCATACTGGTCAAAAGCATGAGCTTTGGAACCAACAGATAGTGCTGAGTCTCAAAAGTCTATTTCCTAGAGGAAATGGTCAGTCGGCCAGGCTGACTAAACCTTTCTGTGCCCCTTAGCCTAATGTGTTAAATGGAGATACCACTTTAAAAGGTGACTATATGGCCCAATTGAGCATCGACCCATGAAGCAAGAGGTCACAGTTGATTCCCCATCAGGGCACATGCCCATTGGGGGGGGGTGTAGGAGGCAGCCAATCAATGATTATCTCTCATTATTGATGTTTCTATGTTTCTATATCTCTCTCTCTTCCTCTCTGAATTCAATAAAAATATTTTTTTTTTTAAAAGAAAAGGTGACTATGATGACTGAGTAAATGCATATAAAAAGCTTAAAATTGTGCTCAAAACAATTAGTAGCCTTTTATTGTTGGTGGTGGTCTTGTTATGATTATTCTCTGATTCTCAATGTCAAGTAGAGATGAAAAGACTACAAACACTAATAAATATTTCCTGCATTCTGAACCAAAGGGGGGTTGGGGACACGACAGCTAAGTTATAATAGGGCTTCAGTAATAAAGTCTCCAATACAGTCCCTTGAATTTCACAGCAAAAGTACAGGATAATGATCCAATGAAGTTCTCAGCCATCATAACTCCCAAATTAACATATATCTTTTTCCTTTGTTAAAGGTTAAAAAAAAACAAAAACCAAAAGAACATATTACAATTTGTTCTACAAAAACAACTTATGATGTATTCAGTAGGATATTTGGTCCTTAACATGACAACATTAGAAATGATTTTGCCATGTGGCAGGAACATTTTGACTATGTAAAGAAGTTCCAATAACAGACATCACTATAAAATACCCTTACCTGTTATTAACGTACCAACTACAGAATTAGAGCAGTACGACACAGCCCTTTGAGCTCTGATTGTAATTATTTCACCATTTTAAAACTGGTATTGGAATATTTTTTAAATTAGAGGTAATTCCCAATTCCTCATTCATGCACTTTAAAATATTATTTTTAAGTGGAAGTAATTGGTGTTTCACCTCCACCCCTAAGTTTTCAAATCACATTCAGGACATGTCAGGTAGTTTTTAAGAAATGATTTTATAAATTAAAGGTTTTAACTTAAAGCTAGCTTTCATAAATTTTGGCTAAAATTTTGACCAAATTGTGAAAATTTAAATCTCAGAAATGTGTTATTTAAAAAAAAAAAAAACATTTAAAAACCACATCTGAACTTTTGAAAAGAAATCTGGGCAACTATGACACAGGGTAATGTGCCAAACAGATTGTCCTGCTTCCTAATTTCATCTGAGCCTTCTATGTGAGTTGAAACTGGGGATATATTCAATATTCTTAGATTTTGTTAACAAATTATATGTATTGAGAAGCAACACATCAGCATTAGGAATTTCAAAACTTACAAGTATGTCTGGCCAGTGAGTAGTTGGATCCACCACTAGTCAAACCAAATCCCTCAGGAATCTGACTGGAGCTTCGAGGTCTGGTCAACAGTTTAGGAGGTTCAATTTCAGCACCAAATTCAGCTCCTATGACTCCTAGTAAAACAATAGCAGTAGCTTGTTTCCGTCTTTCCTCATAAGATGTGGAAATTTTTTTCACTTGTGGGACACTTGATAAGCAACCTGAAAATCAAAACATAAGAATATAAGTTAAAAGAATATCAATACAAAAAAGCCACATGATTATAAAAACATTTAAGATTGCTCATTCAAGAAAGAACAGTCTTTTTTAAAAAAATGGTACTGGAATGACAGCAAGATGGCGGCATAAGGTAAACACCGTAAATGCAGCTGTGAACAACTATTTCAGAATAACCACGAAAAGAAAACACGGACACCACTCACACCCACAGGAAGGCTGGCTGAGTGAAAATTCTACAACTAGAAAGAGTCTGAGACTCAGAGGAGTGGCGGAAGCAAAGTACAAAGGTACGGAGGCGCGCGCACGGGGCTCGGGGAAAGGGCTGGCACCGGAGGACGCGGTTCTTTTTCAAACCGGAAGGAGCCACAAGCTCCCAGCAGCTCTGAACTCCAGTTCCAGGCAAGTTTCTGAGGACCCAGACGCATACCCGGAGAAGAGGGACTGAATGGCACTGGGAGGAAATCCAAAGCGGGTTTCTCTCAGTGTTGCTTGCAGCAATTACCGCGGGACACAGCGACCCGGTGTCTCTCAGCGCAGGGCTGAGAAGCCGCCATAGCTATTTGCTCCGCCCTGTAGACTCCCCGAGGCCCTGCCCCTCCCAAGCTGCCTCAGAGGCTTTTACATATTAAAGGCTGAGTAGCCTAAGGCAAAGGCTAAATCAACACCTCCTTAAAGATACAAGAGCCAGCCTTACCCAGTGGCCAGAGTGGGACCATCCTAAATAAAACTCAGATCCACAAGGAACACACTCGGGGCAGATGCAGAGAGCACAAAAGCCCCACTGAAACAACTGTTGCCTCATAAGGGTGTCTCCAGCACAGAAGTTCTCCCACTGTAGACACATCTGATCTCATAACCAAGTGGATTAGAGGTTAATTCCTCTCAGTGATCACCTAACCCAGAAAGGGAAGCAGCCAAAATGCGGATACAAAGAAACAGGTCACAAATGACAGAAATGGAGGAAAGAAAACGACAGGATATAGAGTTCAAAACCACGGTTATTAGGTTTTTCAAGAATTTTCTAGAGACTGCCGATAAATTTAGTGAGACCCTTAATAAATCTAATGAGACCCTCAAGGATATGATAAAGGACCAACTAGAAATTAAGCATACACTAACTGAAATAAAGAATAATATACAGAGATACAACAGCAGACGAGAGGATCGCAAGAATCAAGTCAAAGATATGAAATATGAAGAAACAAAACCCACCCAGCCAGAAAAGCCAAGAGAAAAAGAAAAAAGAAAAAAGAAAAAGGATCAAAAAGTATGAAGACAGTGTAAGGAGTCTCTGGGACAACTTCAAGCATACCAACATCAGAATTATAGGGGTGCCAGAAGAAGAGAAAGAGCAAGATATTGAAAACCTATTTGAAGAAATAATGACAGAAAACTTCCCTCACCTGGTGAAAGAAATAGACTTCCAAGTCCAGGAAGCGCAGAGAACCCCAAACAAAAGGAACCGAAGGAGGACCACACCAATGCCAAGAGCAAAAGACAAGGAGAGAATCTTAAAAGCTGCAAGAGAAAAGCAGTCAGTTACCTATAAGGGAGCACCCATACAACTGTCAACTGATTTCTCAACAGAAACTTTGCAGGCCAGAGGGAGTGGCAAGAAATATTTAAAGTGATGAATAGCAAGAACCTACAGCCAAAATTACTTTAACCCAGCAAAGCTATCATTCAGAATTGAAGGTTGGATAAAGAGCTTCACAGACAAGAAAAAGCTAAAAGAGTTCATCACCACCCAACCAGTATTATATGAAATGCTGAAGGGTATCCTTTGAGAAGAAGAAGAAGAAAAAGGAAAGTAAAAATTATGAACAACAAATACAGATGTATCAACAAGTGAATCTAAGAATCTAGTGAATAAAAAATCTGATGAGCAGAATAAACTGGTGAATAGAATAGAATCAGAGGCATAGAAAGGGAATGGACTGATAATTTTCGGGGGTTAAGGGTGTTGGGGGTGCATGAAGAGAATGGACAATAATTGTACACCTATGGATGAGGACAGTGGGGGGGGCAAGGACAGAAGGTGGGGTGGGAACTGGCAGGAGAGGAGCCAGGGGGGAAAAAGAGGAACAACTGTAATAATCTTAACAATAAAGATAAATTTTTAAAAAACAGTACTGGGACACTGGTTATCCACATACAAAGGAATGAATTTGGACTTCTACCTCTTACCTTGTAAAAAATCAACTCAGAATGGATCACAACCCTATATATTAGAGCTAAAACTAAAGAACTTGCAGAAGAAAATATAAATGCATATCTTCATGATCTTCAGTTAGTCAATGATTTCTTGGACATGATACATGTTTGCACTCTAAATACAGTATCAAGAAAGTAAAGACAACACATAGACTGAGAGAAAATATTGTCAATCATAATCTAATAAGGGATTGTATCCAGAATAGATGTTACAACTCAATAATAAGAAAATTCTACTCTTAAAATCAGCAAAAATTTGGATAGCTAATTCTTCAAAGACATATGAATGGCCAATACACACAATAAAAGATACTCAATATCACTGGTCATTAGAAAAATCTAAATAAAAAAACTCAGTGAGATACCACTTCATATCAACTGGGATGGCTGTAATAAAAAGAACAGGCAGTAAACAACATGTGTTGTTGAGGATGCACAGAAACTGAAACCCTCACGCAATGCTGGTGGGAATGTAAATGGTACCACTACTTTGGAAAATAGTCTGGCAGTTCCTCAAAAAGATAAAAATAGAGTTTCCATGTGGCCCAACAATTCCACTCCTGGTTATCTATCTACCCAAGAGAAATGAAAACAAATGTGCACACAAAACTTGTACATGAATATTCACAGCAGTATTATTCATAGTAGCCAAGGAGTAAAAAGAAAACTCAAATGTCCATCAATTAATAAATGGATAAACAAAATGTGGTATATCCATCCCATAAAGTATTATTCAGTAACAAAAATAATCAAGTACTGATACACACTGCAATGTGGATGACCTTGAAAACATTATGTAAGGAAAAGGTCCTTACAAAGAATCACAAATTATATTATTCCATTTGCATAAAATGTCCAGAACAGGCAAATCTATAAAGACAGTAAATAGATAAGTGACTGCCTAGAGGTGGGACAGGAGTGAAATGGTTAAGGATAGCTAACGAGTGCTAGGTTTTTGAGATGATAAAAAGTTATAAAATTATATTATGCTTATATCTGCACATCTCAAAATATACTAAGAATCACTGAATTTTATGTTTTAAAAGGATAGATTTTATGAAATATAAATTTTATCTCAATGAATCTTTTTACAAAAGATTGCTCATTAATTCACTTATAAATTTGAAAATTAATTTAACAAATATTTATTGAGCATTTACTTTGGGCCAGGAAATTGGAGACCTAAAAATAAATAGTTCAGGTTCTCAAGAGCTCATTAGTGCATATAAATAAGGAGAGCCTGCTCACAAAGGAAGAAATGATGAATTTAAGGCTCAAACAATAGCCCGGCCAGTGGCTCAGTGGTTGAACCAGTTCCACCAATGAACCAGATCACAGTTAGATTCCTAGTCAGGGTACATGCCTGTATTACAGGCTCAATCCCCAGTAGAGAGCCTTTGCTTAGTCCTTTGCTCAGTCCTACTCTAGCCTCGACCTTTTTTTGATTGTTTGTTTGGTATTTATTATACGATATTACCAGTGTCCATTAAATTACATAGAGAATAAATGATATCATGATACACATGTACACAAACAACTTATATAATCTGCATGCATTCTTATTTTACTATAAATTGATTAACTAGTGCAGATATAACTAAAGTCTACTATGGATTGAGTCTTGACTTCACTACACCTTCCTCATGTCTTACATATCATGATCCTGACTTTATCAAATGTTTTTTTTTTATCTACTGAATAACCATATCAGTGTCACCTTAAATGTTGTATATTTTCTGGCCTCAAACGCTTGTATTCTCGGGGTAAACTCTGGATAGACTGAAGAATGGATGGAAGGATGGAAGAATGGAAGGATGGATAGATGTCACTTGATCGACAAGTAGGTAGATAAATAGGCCAACCAATACACAGACCCTGAACTAAATTTGCTAATCAAGTTTTTTTACATTTGTGTCCACAGGTGAGATTGGACTATAATTTTCTTTTCATATACAATTCTTGTTGGGTCTCAGTGGCAATTTAATACAAGCCTCAAAAACTGGGTTAAGTAACTTTCTCTCCCCAATTCTTTGAAAACAGTTAAATGATTCTTGCTGCTTGTCTCAGGACATTCCCCTTCTGGAGTCAGAAGGCAGGGGATGAAGTTGAGGTGTGGGGAGGAGCT
>PVJC01038344.1:0-16792 GCA_004026665.1 Murina feae | reverse complement strand
CTCCGAGCCTCAGATGCGGCTGGGGGCAGGTCCCCAGTGGTCACACACACACACTCATACACACACAAGGTGCCTGGCAGACTGGGGCCATCATAGGACATCCACTGAGGGGTCCCAGACTGTCAGAGGGCACAGGCCGGGCTGAAGGACTCCCTCCACCCCGAGTGCACAAATTTTTGTGCACCGGGCCCCTAGTTTGCTATATAAAACACAGCTGGGAAGAGAGGGTTGTGTCAGAAATGCCTTAAATTGTTTAGAGCATCAACAATTGAGTGGCTTTAGAATTGTTTCACTTTAAAGATTCACCCTTTCCCTCCTTCTAGTCCCAAAACCACACAATGAGAGAGAGGAAGAGAGGTTAGAGACATATAACCATTCACTCTCTATAACTTTCACAGGTTGCCATCTCACAATGCATGGCTAGAACTTACAAGGGCTTTCCAGAAAAATCTTGAATTTTCTAGAAATGTCCAAAACATATGCCTATCTTAACATAAAGAGCTATTGCAGCACTAATACAGGCAACTTGAAAAGATGTGTTCTCAATACTTGAGTTCTGTGACCAAATCAAAGAATAAAAGACAAGTGTTCACATATTTTTCCTTTTATCCATACCCTTTTTAAATGTCTATTATTACCTTTTTGATAAATGCTACTTCTTGCAATCAGGTAATACTTTCATTCAATCTTTCTTGTAATAACAGAGAATATTCTCTCCAAACTTTTAATGTGCTTCAGATATGCTTGGTTGAGCAGAAAACATTCCCTCTTGTCTCTTTTGGTATTATAATCCTATTGTCTTCATTGAAAGAGCTAGTAGCAAGACAATAGTCTTTGTGAGCACTTTGTGATGACTATATATTCCATCTTTTGCTTAAATATGCATCCTTTGTTATTGAGAATTAGTGTTTTCTGGGATAAAAAGGAAGCCATATGTTTATCAAAAAGCATTAATGCAGACAGCTGTGAGAGATGAGAAAAAAAAAAAACCCCAAGGATTACATATTGGCCTCTGAATAGTCTCATAATCTGGTACTTTGATCAATCTTTGTAGTTCAGCAAAGGCCCTGCTTTGTCTCTGAAAAATAAGAACAACCCAAGAGAGAGTGAAAGAAAGCAAATAGATAAGGGGACATTGGAATAACAGTTAAGAGACAGATATTCATCTCTCTCTCTTCTGAGTTTTATTGTTGTGGAAGGAGTAGATATTTTGGAGCCAGATAAATCCAAGTTTGAATCTCAGTTATCACTACCTGTAGTTATATGGCATCAGGCAGTTTACTTAGCATCTGTGAGTCTCAATGTAGACACTGCTACTTTCCCAGGCAAGCTGTTGGGTTGACACATTATCCAACAGATGTTAACTGTTAACATAAGTTTGGAGCCTGGAAGTAGAACAGCAAAAAGCAGCTTTTATTAATGGTAACTTATTA
Source organism: Murina feae (assembly GCA_004026665.1). NCBI lineage: Eukaryota > Metazoa > Chordata > Mammalia > Chiroptera > Vespertilionidae > Murina > Murina feae. The sequence continues at coordinate 15,359 of PVJC01038344.1, read as the reverse complement.
TGAATGATCACCACTTCTTCATCTGTTCAAACACTGATTTACTGTACCACTTATTTAGGCATTTATTGGTTGATTCTTGATGTGTCCTGACTGGGGATGGAACCCACAATCTTGGGTATCAGGATGATCTGTTCAACTTTCAACAAATATTTATGGGTCACCTCTTTGTGGTAGGAATACAGTGAAGTCTCAGGAATACAGTGAACAAACAGATAAAGTCTCTGTCCTTCAGAGGTTTATGTTTCAGCTTTTGAAAATTAAAAAAAAAAAATCTGCCCTACCCCATTCCACTCCACTGAAATTCCTCTGGCAAAGACACCGTTACCTTATTAATAAAATACACTGGATTGGTGGTTCTCAATAAGACCTCTTTGTAGCATCTAATAATACTGAGCAATTATCATCTTGATTCTCTCTTTCCTGATTCCCTAAAATCCTGAATTAGAATTTCTCAGTTTCCATTGTTAGTTTTTCTTCTTCTTTTACTAGGGAGATGATGAGACCTCCGTTCTTGTCTCCTTGAAGGAAAGATTTCAATTAAGAGACCAAGTGTAGAAAGCAAGCAAGAATGTATTGACCACAGCAAAAACATACTAAGGGCAGTGAAATAAGGAAGAGTATGGAAGAAGCAATAGGAGAACCTAGGCTGGCTGCCTTGGCTCATTGGGAAGTCACAGAACAAAAGGCCTTGAAGACAGTCCCTGGCGTTAGGCTGGGAAGAGCTGCGGCTGCCCACTACTCCCCTGGTTGCAAGTCTCATGGGCTCCCTTAAAGGTTGGGGGATATGGAGGGAGGGAGTAGGGGCGTTGAGAAGAAGGGATGGCCTGTTCTCAGAAGGGAGAATCCCCTGGGACCTTTCTTTTCAGGAGTTTTAAGGCTGGGCATTTAGGGGAGGTCTTAGGGACAGATCAATACAGTATTCATCAGCTTTATGCTGATGTACCAAAATGAGATTTATTCTCTTAATTTGTCTGAACTTGAGTGGGATTGGCAAATGGCACTTAATTGGATTTCTGTTATCTATCTCCCTAAGTAGGATATTTAAACTATTTACCAGGTGTTTGGGGAAGAGAAGTGCAAACCATTTTTTCTTAAATGTCCTTGGTTCAGGGAAGATAGGATTTAGTAAGTGGTTGAAAACTGCTGTTTAATTATCTGTCTTACTTTCCCCATTCTGCTCATCCTGGAATTTTCCTAACTTCTTATTATTCTACTAGGAGCCCAGCGCAGTGGCGCTACCCTGCCTTGACACCAGAACGTCTCCACCCAGAGCTCCAGCGCGCCTGGCGCAGGCCCCAAACCCTCTGGCCTTTCCTGGCCGCTTCAAGCCCCATCCTCAGTCCCTCCAGTCCCCTAGGGCTGGTCCCGCCTTCTCTAGGCGCCTCCCCGCTTCCACCCGGTCTCCAGTGCAACACAGTGGCACTGCCCCATTATGGCACCAAAAAGTATGGAAGCCCTCCGCCTGCTGCGCCGTGCTCCTTCCCGACGGGTGGGTCGCTGGGCACTCAGAGTGCAAGCGGTGGGTGAAGGACTGGTGAGAGGGACGCTATGCACTCGCACCCCTTCCCTCCCCAGCAAGGGATGATCCCACCTCCTCCCAGAACCTCCTTGCTTCCTGTCTCCAGAGCAAGGCTAATATGATAATGATATGGTCATTACCATTACAACCTAGCGACCACCAGCATATTAGCTCTTTATTAGTATAGATGACACTTCCGTTATCCCTTTAACTAATATTCCCTATGTTCTGACTTTTACCCTTTTTCTTTTATAACTCTACTGTAGTATTTCTTGATCATTTTAGAGTCAAGAACTCCTTAAGAATCTGAAGAAGTCCAGGCCAGGTGGCTCAGTTGGTTGGGGCATTATCCATGCACCAAAAGGTACAGGAGAGATTTCTGGTCAGGCCCATACCTAGATTGCAGGTTCGATCCATGGTCAGAGCATAATCGGGAGGCAACTGATCGATGTCTCTCTCTCTATCTCTGTCTCCCCCCCCCCATTCTTCTCGCTTTCAAATCAATAAAAACATATTCTTGTGTGAGGATTAAAAAAAAAATCTGAGGAGAAAATGGATCTACTTTTAAATATAAAAAAATTTGCATATATTTTAAGAAATTTCATGGGCCTTCTTCCCTTCCCACAAAGCCCATGGTTGAGTTCCAGGTTAAGGTGTTCCTTGGTTTTAACTATTAGCTATATGTCAATGACCCTCAGATATGTTTGCCACGTAAAGCACTTTCCTGAGTAATAAGGCTATTTTTGAATGAATTATTGGCAACTCCAAATCAATGCCCCTAAGGCACCTTAAGATCAAGATATCTGAAACCAATCTCATTATCTTTATCCTAAAACATGTTCTCCTCTTAAGAGAGAGAACCTATGGGAAAAAGAACACTTTTTTTAAAAAAACGAATAGGCCTAGATTTAAATCCAGCCCTGGAAACTTCAATAACATACTTAATTTATTATATTTAACATGAGTATAATAATACTTCCATTTTCTGAATTATGATGAGAATTAAAATAGATAATGGGAAAATCCCTAGCCAAGTGTCACCACATAACATACATTTCACAAATATTAATATTTCTGGATTCCAAATGTCAGCCAAAGCAACTCCATTCACCAATTATCTTAAGTCAAAACTGTAGTGTCATCTTTAATTTGTCCCTTTTTCCTCATCTGCAGCCAATGGATAGCTATGGTGTGTTGATTCCTCAATGTTCTCGTGCCCTTAGTTCAGCCTCTCATGTTCTTTCTCATAGACACATCAGCATTTTCCCACCCTGTTGATCTGATTCCTATCCCACATCCTTCCAACCTATCCTCTAAGCCCTGGATGGGGAACCTTTTTTTCTGCCAAGGGCCATTTGGACATTTATAACATTCTCAGGACATATAAAATTATAAACTTAACAATTAATTTGCTATATTTGGTCAGACATTTGATTAATTCACCCCTAATGTTTTTAGCAGGGCCAGACTAAATGATTTTGAGGACCTTATACAACCCACTGGCCAGATGTTCACACCTGCTCTACCCTGAAGCCAGAGGAGCTCCTCAAGACACACATCTGATAGTGCCATGACTGCTTAAATCTGCCCAGTTGCTTCCTGTTGCTTCCGGGATCACATCTACCTTAGTACTGCACAGAAGGCTGATTATGATTGGTCCCTGTCAATGCCAACTTAATCTCTTGATTACTTGTGGGTCTCCCCAACTATCTATAGTGTTTTGGCATCCAGATCTTTATTCACACTGCTTCCTTTGCCGAAAATGACCTCACCCCTCTACATCTTTTCTGGTATTCAGGCAAATACTTACTCATCTTTCAAAACAGTCCAAGCATCGCCTCTGTTGAAGTTATTCCTCACAGCCTCCTGTCATACTGCGGCTCATTGATTCCTTTTATCTCCTTGATGGATGATTTTCTATCATGGCAAATATGAATACACTAGTTTCCAATTTCAAAAAGCCTACAATCATCAATGAACCAGAAATCTTGTTATATAATCTGGAACAATAAGCCAAATTGAAAGAGAAATCATGAGGCATGAAAAAATAATGAGTTGTAAGCAACTTCAACACTGAGATCAATGGTTCTTCTCAGAGGCTCTGTGTGACTCCCCAGCACTAGGTTGTGTGTGTGTATATATATATACATTAATACACAAGTATTAGCTATATATTAACTGATTTAATCTTCACAAAGAGTCTATGAGGTGGGCACTATTATTATACCTGCTTTAGAATGAGCCCAGCTGGCAAGGCTCAGAGGTTGAGCATCAACCTATGAACCAGAAGATCATGGCTTGATTCCCCATCAGAGCACATGCCCAGGTTGAGGGCTCCATCCCCAGAAGAGGGTGTGTAGGAAGCAGCTGATCAATGATACTCTCTCATCATTGATGTTTCTATCTCTTTCTCTCCTCCTCTCTGAAGTCAATAAAAAAATATTTTTTTTATAAAAGTAAGGAAGCTCTGGCTGGTTTGGCACAGTGTCTGCCTGTGGACTGAGGGGTCCTGGATTTGATTCTAGTCAAGGGCATATGCCTGGTTGCTGCTCCATCCCCAGTGGGGAGGGGGGAAGGGAGGGGTGCATGTAGGAGACAGCCAATCAATGATTCTCTTTCATTGATGTTTTTATCTCTCTCTCCCACTACCTTCCTCTCTGAATCAAGATATATATATATAGAGAGAGAGAGAGTATGGAAACAAAAAGCACAAAGAGACTAACTTGTCTAATATGACCCAATAGAAATGTAAGTATGAACAAAGTATGGATTTCAGTTAACTAAAAGATAACATTGATAAACAAAAATTAAATTGATAAATAAACATTAATTTTAATTGTAATTAACTAAAATATATTATGAGCCTATTAAAGGCTGATAGGCAAAGAAAAACCTAAGTGCCCTAATGCTCAAAAACAGTGAGTTGTGAATAAAAAAGTAGATACAAAGAACAGAAGACTATTAACTGGGGGCAGCAAGAAAATTCAGCGGCGAGGGCAATCCATGAAGCGGATCAGTAAGTTAATGAACAAAATGAAATGAACGCCTAACCCAGGTCAGGGGCCCTCCTGGCCCTTCCTCCAAGTCACTCTCCCCTCACCTTTTCTCCTCCCACAAGGTTGGCCCGGACTAGCCAATGGAAGGCCGGCTCTGCGTAGGCCGCCTGTGCGCGTGCGCAGTGTCGGGTCGACGATCCTCCCCATCGATGCGCTCGGAAGCAACTTCCTCAGCCTGGGTGGGCACTGTCCGCGCAGGCGCAGCCCAGCTGCTGTGGCCGCCGCCATCTTCGCGGCGGGCAGAGTCGGGGTCTGGGACAGCTGGAGGCGGCGGTGGTGACAGGTATGGATGGTTTCCGCTCGCGGTAGCCCCTCCAAATTCGCCCGTCTTCGGGCCACAGCTCTCGGTATTGCTCCCGTTCCCACAGGGCCACGTCTCTGTCCTCATTTCGCCCTGTCACTCTGGCTTCAGATTCTTTTTCGCCTCCTCACTCTTCCCGTTCAGCTCGAACCTTTGTTTGGAGCTGTTGGGCGGCCGCCCTGACCCGTGTGAAAATGCCTGCTTCGACCCTCGGGACCAGTCCTGGGCGCGGGCTCCCCGCTGCTGCGCGGGGCTGGCCCGAGCTGTTCCCTGCGGACGCCCCCCCAGGGCGGGGCCGCGGGCCTCCCGGGCGGGGCGGGGCGCGGGCGGCGGGGGTCTGGGCCGGGCGGGCCGTGCCGAGCTCGGCTCCTTGGATGGACCGAACCCGGACGCTGGCCCCGTGGGGATCCAGGGACACAGTGGGAGAGCGTGGCCGTGCCCGAGGGTCCCTGCTGAAGCGGAACCCGTCACTGGCCTGTGGTTTTGTCCTTTCCCAGGAGTAACTTCACGGAAGGGAAGATCGGCGTCTGCTCTCTCCGCCAAAATGGCCAACGTGAGTACCCGGGTCTCCAGCGGCCGCTCGGTCCCGCGCTGCTGGCCTGGGAGCCTGGGGGAGAGGGCAGGGCCGGGCGTGCGGGGGACTGAGCGGTGTCCAGCCCGCCGGCCATCCCTGGCTGGACGCGCGCTGACCTCCTTCCCGTCGGTGGTCCTCAGCCTCCTGGCCCCTTAAATGAGCTCCTCATGTGGCGACCCAGCCATAAGATTATTTCCGTTGCTGCTGCTGTGAATCGTAATGTAAATGTCTGATACGCAGCGTGGTCTTAGGCGACCCCCTGTGAAAGCGTCGTTCCACCGCCAAAGGGGTCGCGACCCACAGGTTGAGAACCGCTGGGTGACAGGTCAGACATGACAGCAGCCAGCGCAGCAGCCGTTCGGTGTGAGGGAGGCAAATTTATATCTATGTTTGTGGTCAGGTCGGCAAAATAGTGTGTGCGCGTGTGTGTGTGCGCTTCAGAATGTTAGGGATTAGTGTAGAGCGGCGGGCAGGGAAGCCTGGGTGGGAAGGGACTGGCCTGCGCCTCCATGGCAGCTGGGACGCATCCCTTTCAATGCAGGGGCCCTAGTACTGGTTTCCACAAACTCAGGTTTAGAAACACATATTCAGGGCCAGCATCCTTTCTATACTCACACATACATATACGTGTGTGTGTGTGTGTATTTTTAAATGTATTATTTCAGGCAAATACTTCGAACCTGTTTCTAAGCAGTTTTTAAATTCTTTGTGAGCCAAACGGGATGTTTTGTTAGCAGTTTTCGTACAGCAAGGAACTTTCCAAATCCAACAAAATGAAAGCAAGAGACATGATTCGCATAGACCAGAGGTATTTATTGACTGTCACTCCCAGTTATCAGTGGGGCACGCCCTGGCGCAGGGAGTTCATGTAGTGGGGGGCGTGACATAGAAAGGGAAACAGCAGCAGTAAAAGTAGAAAGTGATTTCTGTAAAGCCACACACACGTGGGTGCCGTGTGGATTCAGCTTTGCCCAGAAGAGAAAGTGGGGACCTGGGATCCCTTGGTCTGAGAAGCGGTTAATTGGAGTTTTGTGAAAGAATGGGATTCAGAGGACCTAAGGTTTAAGTGGGAAGAACAGGAGTAGTACGTTCACAGGCACTCCGCCTTTCAAAGATCAAGAAGTTAGTTTTGCCTTCCCGAGTATCAGGTATGTGGATAAAGTTGCCGGGAAGTAAGTTTGGATTGTAGAATTCTGATCAAATAATAGAGAGCCTTGAATGCCAAACAGTAATGCAGACATTATTTTTTCAATCATGATGATGTAGTCAGAGCGGTGTGTGAGGAAGATTCGTATGGCAGCAGTTACCCAGGTCGTGTCCCTGTAATGAGCCTGATGATGTGACTGTAGGGACGAGGTATAAAATAGACCACTAGTCCGGGCCATGTAAGGTGAATATTTACCCCCCTGTAATCACAGAAGGGAACATTGTAAAGAGGCAGACATTGATCAGAGGAGAATGCTAGTATTTGACCTGGCTTTACAAATTAGTTCAGAGGGGAAATAATTTGAAAGCTACTTTGTAAATCCTCTTATTGTTAGAAAGAAGGTCATATAAAATTAATTTTATTATTCAAATGTACTTTTAAAATTTGGTATTTATGTGCATTGAAAACACTGAATGGATGTTACTAATAACATATGCAGGTATATGTGTCTTCAACCATGTCTTAGATACACAGCAAGGATCAAAAATGTCCATGCTTCAGTAGACAGACAGGTAAATTAAGAGGCATTGGTGGGGATTTTGACGAACTGAAATGGCTACTTCTGATATAGAGGGAAGCAACCTTCCTTAGCCACAGCATTGTTGCTAGCTATTGCCTTCTGGGAATCTGAATCCAGTGCTGCCAGATCTTCAAGAACAGCCAAAAATCTGCACCTTTTGTGTGAAATCTGTTTCTCAATGTTGATACTCAATTCAGATTTCTTGTGTAACACCGTGGACCACACTGAAATGTCTGGATGCATATGGGTGTGTTGCATAGATAACCAGTGTTCAGTGTTTAGTATAGACCATTTTTCCCCTCACAGAACTTAGGCCTAAGAAATGCCTAAAAGACTGTTTCTATTTATATGCTAAAAGGGTTTTAAACTTGAATCTTAATAGCTTGTCATCTTCCCAGGTTTAGAGTCCTAGGTTTGTTTGAATATAGTCATGTATAAAATACATACTTATCCTCAAACTAAAATAAGCTGGCTATTCTAATTTGGGGGCTATTTTATTTGCTGCAACTTGTAATCATGTTCATTAGTTGGCCCAATGTCATAAAATCTGTCAAATTCCCACAAAATATTTCATTTCAACAATAAAAGATCTGAGAGCCATATAGGTTAAAGGGAATAATTTAAAACTAACTCGTGCTATCATCAGCTATCTATTTCAAAGGACAAATTAAATGCTGGTTTATTTTGCAAATAAAATGAAACTTGGTGATTAGATTTTCTTCGAATAGGAACAAAACTCACATTTCATTATATAACTTTTGTTAAAAGTTTTACCATGAAGAAAAATCAAAATAGAGTCTAGTGGCCTTGGTGCTAAGAGGCTAAAATAATTGTTAATAATATTAGGCAACTTCTGAAATAATTTTCCTGAAATTTTTTGCAGCACTTAGCACAAGGACCTGGCCCAGAGTAACTAACACTATTGATTGCTATTTAACATTGCCTCTTTCAGCTAATCTCTTATTAAGCTTCTTATTTTGAGGTTTTGCTCAAATATTTTTGATATTTAAATTTTTAAATTGCATTTTAGACTCTGAGGCATATTCAGTCTGTTAAATGTCCTCAATTGTAAAGGTAAATCTAGAGTATTTTAGAAACACCCAAAAGTCTCTAGTTTTTCTATTAGGTAAAAAAAACTTAATAATTACCACTTAAGCCTCTTTGGGCAGATTGGATATAGACACAAGGAAGTGCTTAAATTTTCAGGTGGACTGAATGCTTTGGAGACATGCCTTGCACTTAGGAGACTCAGAGAGAAGGTTCTATTCCAGGTATTTAAGAGTTGGAATATTTAAAGCTTAGAATGTGAGGGAAAAGGGCATTTTAGCAAAAGAACTCTTTTGACAGTGGTTCTCAACTTTCTGGCCCTTTAAGTACAGTTCCTCATGTTGTGACCCAACCATAAAATTACTTTTGTTGCAACTTCATGACTGTAATGTTGTTACTGTTATGAATCATAATGTAAATATCTGATATGCAGGATGGTCTTAGGCAACCCCTGTGAAAAGGTCTTTCGACTCCGAAAGGGGTTGCGACCCACAGGTCTAAAAGAAGGCAGAGAAATATGGAAAATGTGAGGTAGATACTTTTATGTGACTAAAGAGTGAAGTCCATATTTTTAAAATATCCATATTTTTATCAGTTTACTCCATTCCCTGCCTACAGAGTAAAATTCTGATTTATTATCTCGATATAACCAGCCCTTTACTGTCCGCCAAATACAGAGCCTTTTATAGATGCCCACAAGTCAATTTTCAAGATTGTTTTTTACTGCACTCCCCTAAATCATCCCTCACTGAACTTGTCATGCTTTGAATATATCTTTTACAGCTTCATACCTTTGTTCCTGAAAGTCACTCATTGAAATTTCACTTGCCCTAGCAAATTTCTACAAAACCTAATATACCCTCCCTGAAACTCTTTTTCTTCTCCTTCAAGAATTTTTTAATTATTCAGATATTTAAATAGAATTTTACAGATGACATATTTGTTTCTGTTCTTTTCCACTAAACTAAGAGTTGGCAATTTTTAAATTTTTTATTGTAAAGGGCCAGATAGTAAATATTTTAGGCTTTGTGGGCCATAAAGTGCCTGTGCAACTGTATTTAATTCTGCTATTGCAAAAGTAGCCATATAAGTGGGAGTTACTGTTACAATAAAACTTGCTTTATCAAAACAAACAGCAGACTATATTTAGCTATAGTTTCCCAACCCCTGCATTAAATTATTCTGACTCAAGTATTTTACTAAAAGTTTATGCATTTACACAGTCATTCATTGTAACACCTCAGAGTCAGGGAAATGAACTTAGGATCAGAAAATGTGCCACAAAAGTATGTGCTAAAATGGGAGAAAGTGGACATTGCCATAAAACCAAGAGGAAAGATGGCATGGGAAATAATTGGCACAATTTATAGCAGTAAAGAAAGACAAGGGTTAGAAAATAAACAGGTTTTGATCTAAGAAAAGGTTTTGAAAGTTCTGTGTTTTGGGAGTAGAAGAATCTTACTACTTGGGCTACCTTTTTAGTACAATTTTTAGAGGTTCCATTCTCTCAAGTGTAGCACTCTTAATTCTGGTCTTTATTGGAAAAGTAACTTATTCCTTGTTTGTTTGTTTTAATATTTGTATTTATTTTTAAATTATAAATATACATAATGCTTTTCATATGAAAAGAATAAATGTAGGTTTTAAAAGATATATTGCAGTGTGACTTGGCAGAGATTGTCCAAGTATAATACTTATATCCAGCCCTTTACTGTCTGTGCCAAATACAGAGCCTTTTATAGTTTTAAAATTTTGTGTCATTTTTAGGTGCTCTGTAACAGAACCAGACTGGTTTCCTATCTCCCAGGATTTTACTCTTTACTTAAAAGGGTTGTCAATCCCAAAGCCTTTTCAACTGCAGGATCTTCTGGTTCTGATGAGTCTCATGTGGCCACTGCACCTCCCGATATATGTAAGTAAACATTATTATTGCTTTACTTATAAATGTTTCAAACATTTTTGGTTGTGTTTCCTATAATATTTCTTCTTGAGGTTTTGCAGATTTTCTAAATTTGAGTTCATAACATTGAATATAGACTCAGAGCTCTGCCTAAATATTTATATCCGAAAGCTACAACATTAAAACAAACAAAAAAAAGAGTATTTGTTTCTAAAAACTTACTTTCTTAAACACTAGAGGCCAGTGTTATAATTTATTTATTTTAAATTTATTTTTTTATATACTTTTGTTACTAGTATTATAGATACCTCCCATTTTTCCCCTCTTTCCCCCCCTCCTCCCAGCCTCTACCTACTACCTCTTCTCCTACTCCCACGTGTTCATTACCCTATCGCCCGTGTCCATGGGCTATGCATTTAAGTATATAAGTTCTTTGGGGGAACAAGAAGAGATAAACCAAATAATTTTTTAAAATATATTTGAACAGACTATTCCTGGAAGAAAAAAACTAAATGACCAGTCAACATGAAATTATGCTCAGATCCATTACTAACATGGGATTTTTTTTTTTTCAAGAGACTGTTAGATCTTAATAGTCTTTAAAACACATATTATTAAAAAACTAGAGGCCCAGTGCACAAAAATTTGTGCACTTGGGGCTGTCCCTCAGCCCAGTCTGTACCCTCTCATAGTCTGGGACCCCTCGGGGGATGTCCACCTGCTGGCATGCCTGGCCAGCCTGGGTGAGGGGCTGATGGCTGTTTGCAGGCTTGCCAAGCCCCCCAGTGGGGACCCATGGGTGGCCAGCCTGGGTGAGGGGTAGAGGGCCATTTTCAGGCTGCCCAAAGTCCCTTCAGGGTTCCGGTCCCTACTGGGGTGCCTGGCTGGCAGCAGGTATCTGGGATTTATTTAACTTCTATAATTGAAACTTTGTTGCCTTGGTCCCTCACTCGAAGCCTGGGTTGCCCCCTGGCAACCCAAGGTCCCAGCCCCAAAGGTATGTGGGGTTTGTTTATCTTTTATAATTAAAACTTTATTGCCTTGAGTAGAGCTCAGGGCCCACAGAGGTCCCTGGCTTCCTCCATTGCCCAGGGCAACTCCAGCTCTATGGCTGCTATCATCTTAGTTGAGTTAATTTGCATATTTGCTCCTGATTGATTGGTGGGCATGGTTTGTGGCTGTAATGGAGTGAGGGTCAATTTTCATGTTACTCTTTTATTAGATTAGATAGCTGATAGGTTTTGCTTTTGAACTGACTTCAGTTAATCATTAGTGTGTTTGTCAGCCTTATTACTCACGATGGTCTTCAGACTAATAGCATCAATATCTAGAAACTTAATAGAAATGAAGAATCTTGAGCCCCACTCCAGACCTAATAAATCAGAATCTACAGTTATTTATAAGATCTTCGATGATTTTTTGACATTTTTTACTTTTTTTTTTTTACCTTCACCTGAAGATATATTTTTATTGATTTTTAGAGAGAGAAAAAAAGAGAGAGAAGCATCAATAAGCTGCCTCTTGTAAGCTCCCCAACCCGGGACTGAATCACAACCTAGGTATGTGCCTTGTTGAATGGATCCTGAAACCTTTGGTGTGTGGGACAATGCTCCAACCAACTGAACCACCTGGCCAGGACTCTAATAATGCTTAAATACAACTTAAAAGTGTAAAAAAAATATTAGGCTAGAGTGTTTGGGTTAAGAATTATGAGACATTGTCCAGATTCAAGAGGAAGAGTTTTATGATTGATGGGTGATATTTGTCATAGTTCTAGAAGATGAATATGATGACAATCTAATGAGGCAGCACCCATATTTCTATGGCCAGTACTCAGTTTAGACAGAGTATTAAAAAATGTTTTTATAGCCAACCGATGTCTTTGGCAGTCATCCCTTTCTGTAAACAAAATTCCTACTTCAGTATTTCTTTGTTTAGTTTTCTACTTTATTCTTTCCTGGATCTTTTTGAAATTTTCACAAGTTAGGATATTTTTTAAAAGTGAATGAAGCACTGTTTCTCTTCTTCTGTAAGTATTTAATCCCTGTTAACTCATTCAGCTGGGTAAACAGGGCATTATGTCACATGGTTCATAAAAGATTTTTCCAGCCTATCATTAACAAAGCTTCATGCCCCTCCCTAGGGTAACCCCTAATATGTTCAGTACTAGAGGCCCAGTGCACAAAATTTGTGCACTGGGGGAGGAGGGTGTCTCCCAGCCCAGCCTGCACCCTCTCTAATCTGGGACCTCTCAGGGGATGTCCAACTGCCAGTTTAGGCCAGATCCCGCAATCGGCAGTCGGACATCCCTCTCACATTCTGGGACTGCTGGCTCCTAAACACTCGCCTGCCTGCCTGCCTGCCTGATTGCCCCTAACTGCTTCTGCCTGCCAGCCCGATCGCCCCCAACTGCCCTCCCTTGCCAGCTTGGTTCCCCTCACTGCCCTCCCCTGCAGGCCTGGTCGCCCCCAGTTGCCCTCCCCTGCCAGCCATCTTGTGATTAAGGGTGTGAAGGTCAATTTGTATATTACCTCTTTATATGATAGGATTATATGACAGGGTGCTTCATTTTAGATCCTCCCCCCCTTTTTTTTAACATAAATATAAGATTTTAAAATAAATACTATTTTTTGACTTAGCTTTATTCTTTGACTTAAGGCAATGCATTCTTGAACTTCAATATCAGTAAAGATTTACTATATTCTTTTTCATAATTATCAAGCATTAATTAATATGGAATACAGTACTTTTATTAAATTTCCTAATAATGGACTTGCTTGGGAGCTAACAACTGGTTGCTTTGATTAGCAATTTGGAAATAACTCAAAACTAATTTATATTCACATAGGAAAGCAAATTTCAAGTCTATCATTTAGGTAAAAAATAACAGTTCTAAAAAGAATTCATTCTTTCAGTCTCCCAGTATACTTTATCATTAAGGAGAAAATGACTCATTTTGTTGTTTCTTTTCAGGCTCTCGAACAGTATGGCCGGATGAAATAATGGGACCATTTGGGCCTCAAGACCAGAGATTTCAACTTCCTGGGAACATAGGTTTTGATTGTCATCTCCATGGGACTGTGTCACAGAAGAAAAGCCAGGGTTATAAAACTTTACCTGATGTTTTAGCAGAACCTTTATCAAGTGAAAGACATGAGTTTGTGATGGCACAATATGTGAATGAATTTCAGGTAAATTGTTAATATCATATATTATGTTTTTGTAATGCTATGTAAATTTCCTTAAACAGTACTTTTCTTTGAAAAAGTAAAAGAAAAATACTTAATTCCAATATATACAAAAACAACATAAATAGATTTTTGAAAGTTGGCATTGTCTTATGTATTTTACTCTAGATTATAGTCTTTTTAGGTAATTAAATCTCCAGAACTGTCTTTTGTTAACTGCTTATTTCATCAAATAGAGATAATTTGATTATTTTTATATTACTGAAAATTTAGATTTCTGTTTTTCACTTTTATAAATTATAATTATTTGTATATGGAATAAATTCCTGCTGTACTCCTTTAGCCATTTAAAAACTTAAGAAAAATTTGAGATCTCTGAAATTCTTCAGATGCAGTAATCTAAAAAGGAAAACTTACAAGTGGGTCTGCATTATTTTAAATACAACTTCTGAGGGTTCTTTTTAATGAATTTTTAAACTGCTATTGCACAAATGAATGTTAGTGAGTTTTTAAACTAGTATTGCTTCATTGCCAATCAGGTGGAAAGCTGTGCTATTCAGAGATTCTGTCAAACCCCTGATTCTTGTCATTTTTCACATTTCTATATAGTTTCAGGCTAGGTTTTTATTAATACCATTAGGGGCCCGGTGAACATCCCAGCCTGTGCCCTCTTGCAGTCTGGGACACCTTGGGGGGGATGTCCACCTGCTGGCGTGCCTGGACAGCCTGGGTGAGGGGCTGAGGGCCATTTTCAGGCTGCCCACAGCCCCTTCAGGGTTCGTGCACTGGGGGGTCGGAAGGCTGGTGAGTGCAGGCCTGGACGTTTCCCACCGGAGGGCCCACGATCGCACATGCCTGGTAGGCCCCCATCGCTGAGGAGACACACCTGGCGCAGAGCTGGGTGGCGAGCCGGGGGCTGACACTGGAGCAGGATTCCTTGGTGGGGCCCTGCTGCTGAGTGAACACACCCGGGGAGGAGCTGGGCAGCGAACTGGCTTCATATGCTCCGCACTGTGCAGCAGACACTCCCACATGCCCTGCGGAGGCCCCCGGGGGGAAGATGAAGGCAGCGGACCCTGGATGGGTGCTCCTGCATGCCCCCAAGGAGGCCCCCGGGGCGGAGCCACACAACAGACCCAGGACAGGCATTCCTGGACACCCCACCGAGGCCCCTGGGCAGAGCCAGGCAGCGGACCCAGAATGGCTGCTCCTGCAAGCCCTGTGGAGGACCCGCTCTCCTGCACGCCTAGTGGAGGCCCCCGGGGGGGCGGAGCCAGGCAGTGGACCCTGGACTCCCCGAGGAGGCCCCGGGCCGGAACCCTCCTCACTGAGCTGACATACCCGGCACAGCTATGCCAGCTGTGGAGGCTCCCAGTGCAGAGATTCCCTGCCAGCCTCCATCTTGGCTGGGTTAATTTGCATACAGCTGCTCTGATTGGCTGGTGGGCGTGGCTTAGGCGTCCCGAAGAAACGATCAATTTCAATATTACGCTTTTATTAGTTTAGATGTTATTAAAAGCAATTACGCCTTACAGTTACAATGGATTATATTTGACTAGAGGCCCTGTGGACGAAATTTGTCCCTCAGCCCAGCCTGCACCCTCTCCAATGTGGGATTTCTTAGGGCATGTCCTACTGCTGGTTTAGGCTGGATCCTGCAGGAATGGGTCTAAATGGCAGTTGGGCATCCCTCTCACAATCCAGGAATGCTGGCTCCCAACTGCTCGCCTGCCTGCCTGCCTGATTGCCTCTAACCGCTTCTGTCTGCCAGCCTGATCACCCCCTAACTGCTCCCCTGCCTGCCTGATCGACACCTAACTGCTTCCCTGCTGGCCCGATTGCCCCTAACTGTCCTCCCCTACAGGTCTGGTCACCCCTAACTGCCCTCCCCTACTGGCCCAGTCACCCCCAACTGCCCTCTCTTTCAGTCCTAGTCCCTCCCAACTGCCCTCCCCTGCTGGCCTGATCACCCACAGCTGCCCTCCCCTGCCAGTCATCTTGTGTGTTGGAGTGATGGTCAATTTGCATATTACTCTTTTATTAGATA
>PVJC01038343.1:0-16797 GCA_004026665.1 Murina feae | reverse complement strand
TGAGAGTCAGCTGTGTCTACAGTGGGAGAACTTCTGTGCTGGAGACACCCTTATGGGGCAAGAGTTGTTTCAGTGGGGCTTTTATGCTCACTGCATCTGCCCCGAGTGTGTTCCTTGTGGATCTGTTTTGTTTAGGTTAGTCCCACTCTGGCCACTGGGTTAGGCTGGCTCCTGTATCTTTAAGGAGGTGTTGATTAAGTCTTTGCCTTAGGCTACTCAGTCTTTTATATGCAAAAGCCTCTGACGCAGCTTGGGAGGGACGGGGCCTCAGGGAGTTTGCAGGGCAGGGCGGAGCAAATAGCTATGGCGCTTCTCAGCCCTGCCCTGAGAGACACCAGGTCTCTGTGTCCCACGGTAATTGCTGCAAGCAACGCTGAGAGAAACCCGCTTTGGATTTCCTCCAGGTGCCTGTCAGTCCCCCTTCTCCGGGTGTCTGGGTCCTAAGAAACTCGCCTGGAACTGGAGTTCAGAGCTGCTGGGAACTTGTGGCTCTCTCCGTTTTGGAAAAGAACCGCGTCCTCCGGCGCCAGGCCTCTCCCCGAGCCCCGTGCGCGCGCCTCCGTACCTCTGTACTTTGCTTCCGCTGCTCCTCTGAGTCTCAGACTCTTTTCTAGTTGTAGGATTTTCACTCAGCCAGCCTTCCTGTGAGTGCGAGTGGTGTCCGTGTGTTCTTTTCATGGTTTTTCTGAAATAGTTGTTCGTGGCTGCATTTACGGTGTTTACCTTATGCGCCATCTTGTTTCTCTCTTGTTTTTTTTTTTAATCCACTCATCTACTCATGGGCACTGGGGCTGTTTCC
Source organism: Murina feae (assembly GCA_004026665.1). Lineage (NCBI taxonomy): Eukaryota > Metazoa > Chordata > Mammalia > Chiroptera > Vespertilionidae > Murina > Murina feae. The sequence goes on along the minus strand of PVJC01038343.1, from coordinate 15,998 downwards.
AGATCTTAGCTATTGTAAATAGCACTGTTATAAACATAGGGATGCATATATTCTTTCTGATTGGTGTATTGGGATTCCTAGGATATATTCCTAGAAGTAGGATCACTGGGTCAAATGACAGTTCCATTTTTTTTTTTAGGAAACTCCATACTGTTTTCCAAAGTGGCTGCACCAGTTTGCATTCCCACCAGCAGTTTACTAGGGTCTCCTTTACTTCACATTCTCTCCAGCACTTGTCATTTGGTGATTTGTTGCTATCTCTTTATGCTCATTTTAAACCACATTCTAGGGTGAAGGTTTCCTTTGGTTTCTCTGTTTAAACTATGACTCTCCCTTGCCTTTACACCAGAACTATTTTGCTGCCATCCAGGGGTGCAGAACTACAATACTGGCTCCTAGTATGCCGTGTCTTTAGGGGGGGGGGTGTTAAGAAGAATAGTAGGTATTTACTTTCAGAATAGTATATTTCCACATTTGATCCTTCTAGTGGGTCTTAGGCCTTATTTTAAGGGCTGGGTGATGCTATATTTGGAGATAGGGACAATATAGGGGGAAAGAAGGAGGAGGGAAAGAAGATTTATTAGAAGGGTAACTGTATCTGACAAGTTCATGCACTTGTAATTCAGCCCACCATTGATAGTGGGCTAAGATAACTCTCTGGCCTTGTTGACTATTTACATTTTTAAAAATGAAAGCACAGGTGCAATAAAAACATCTTTGTTTAGGTATAAAGCCTTTGGTTTATTGAGCATTTCAAAGTTTACAGAGGATATAGCATGTTATCAAATACCAGTAGGGTGGAATTTCTTTTTGAGAATAAAAATCAGAATGATAATATGTTATTATAAAAAACAATTACCATGTAGACCAGAGTGTTAGTGTTTGCTGCTCAGAACATTCTCTTCTTGAGATAAGTCTATATCAGAAACAAAATTATTGGAAAGTTGTTTAATGCTTGGGAAATCAGAGCAAATTGGCTTAGCTAGATGTTAATGCCATCAAAGTAGGAGAGCCTGGTGTATCTGCCATGGGGATTGGCTTATTGCTGAAATAAAGTGCTTGTATTCAAGAGCTAGAGAACATTCTTCCCTAGACACAATTATACATTTGTCTGCCTATCAGGGGTCCTCAAACTATAGCCCGCAAGCCACATGCGGCCCACCGAGGACATTTATCCGGCCCGCTGGGTGTTTTTGCCTCCTTGTTTTTTTTTACTTCAAAATAAAATATGTGCAGTGTGCATAGGAATTTGTTCATAGTTTTTTAAAAACCTATAGTCCGGCTCTCCAACGGTCTGAGGGACAGTGAACTAGCCCCCCTTTTAAAAAGTTTGAGGACCTCTGGATGCTCCTTCACCAAAGGCAGAGAGAGCATCAGTGGATGGTTGTTTTATGACTATTAACATGTATTATCAATTAGCTTTTTTTAAAAAATTGACCTTTATTGTTGAAAGCATTAGCTGTCCCCCCACCCCATCAATCAGCTTTCATACAGAGTTTGAGGGATGTATACTTTTATAGCAGTGGAAATCGCTAGTATTTGCAATGAATTCTCCTTTAACTATTGATTGGTCTCTCCTTTTCTGGATTATTTTTGTTTGATGAATAATGATAACTTATTATTAAAATGTTTGAAACCCAAGCAAAATGAATTGTCACCTGTTTAGTTATTTTTCCATTTTCATTTCAGTCTTCTGTTCACTAAAATATGATTTGGCTATGTTCATGCTAATTTTTGTGGCTTTCTTTCAATAAGTTGTAATGAAAATCTAGAGATAATGAAATAGATCCATAAAAAAACTTTTAATTTTACTTTCTTCCGTCATTTAAACTAAGTTGAGTGGATTATTTTTTATATTAGAAAAGGTGGTATCTAGGCAAGACAAATAAAAATCATCAATATTTTAAATATTTTATAAACCTTAAATTCATTCAAACTAATTTGCACAAAGATTCTTTATAATCAGTTATCATATAATCTCATCAATTATCACCTCTTCTTAAGCTTGTCTATGTAATCTGTAGCCAAAAATTTGAAGTATTAAAATTACACCATGTGACTTATGAAAGTTTAATGAATTCTGATTGATTTTCTTCTTATATAAAGGTTAAGCCTTTATGTTATAAATGTTGTATCTTGTAATGTATATAAATATATGTCACACATAATCACATTTTTAAGTGGATGTGGTTATAATTGGGGGCATATTAAGATATCAGTAACGCCCTGACCGGTTTGGCTCAGTGGATAGAGCGTCGGCCTGTGGACTCAAGGGTCCCAGGTTTGATTCCGGTCGGGGGCATGTACCTTGGTTGCAGGCACATACCCAGTAGGGAGTGTGTAGGAGGCAACTGATCGATGTTTCTAACTCTCTATCCTTCTCCCTTCCTCTCTGTAAAAAATCAATAAAATATATTTAAAAAAAAAGATATCAGTAACACTCTGGGATAGCTTTTCACCTATTTGTAAACTATTGATAGAAGTCCTAGATATATTTGTTTAAACTTAGGGTTACAATTGGGATCTGGGGAGGAAGGCTATATTTTAGCCTATGCATTGGTGGGCACATGACTACCAGTTTGAGAAGGATTTGGGAGTTACCAGCCTTCTGATATATTATTTTCCACAATGAACTTTATTTTAATCTTCTTTATTGTGTAATCTTAAACCATAGAAGTAACTCATTCCTATTAAAAATGAAAACAGATAAACATATAAATTAAAACATAAAACTGTCCTCTTCTCACCCATCTTTACATTCACTTACTGTTACCAGTGTAATGTGTTCTACGCATACATAAATGATATACATACTCAAGTTTTTATCATAAAATGAACTTACAGACCATATATAGTTTCATTTTACAACTTTTATTTCACTTAAAATACATCGTGTACCTTTCTATGAATATCTTACCTCATTTAATTTTGTACATTGTGTCTTTCCCTGTTAATGATTTATATTTTTAGATAGTAATATTACTTACCCTTTCTTTTTGGGTTTTCCAGGTTTTGGGACATACCCAGGCAGCCTTTTCCTAGCCCAAGGATTTAATACAATTTTATTCAAGCTTTAAATCAATCTCTCTCTCTTCTCTCTCTCTCTCTCTCTCTCTCTCTCTCTCTCTCTCTCTCTCTCCTTTTATGTATGTTATGAATTTTAACTCCCCCCTTCCAGATCCAGACATTGAATAAGCCATCTTTTCCTCCAGTTTTGCAAGAACTTTTCATACACTGTTGGTCATAGGTTACTTACAAAATGTTATTTTTCTCTATAAATGAAAACATTGCTCTCTTTGCTCTCTTTGAGGCATAATGCACTGAGGATTCTTGGTGAATCCTATGTAACAGAACTGGTTTTATTTAAGATGGAATTAATAGTATTGGGTTCTGATACTAATTCATTCTGCTATATGTCTATTATGAAGACATTCAAAATATCAGAAGGATAAATATAATGCATTTTGGGTTATAAAAATACTACAATTTGTGCTCAAAGCAATCTTAATGTTGTTCTGGGAGGCATGACAATGAAGGAGCTAATCAGTGTATTTTTGAGAGTTTGAAAATCTGCCAGCTAATTCAATCGTCCAAGCAGAAGAATTAGTATATATTGTAATGTGTGCCTTGGAACCAGAGTTAAGAAATTGATCTTTTTGACACATGGAATGAACTGTCAGTTCTAGAAGGTTTGAGCACTATAAATTAAGATATTTTGGTGGACACCTACAAGATGAAATAATATCAAAAACTGGAAGAGATATGAATTTAAATTTATAAAACACACATAAGTACAAATTGAAAAAATAATATAATGGACTGATGAATTTCAGAGGAAGGCAGGAGTGGGTGGGTGGTGGGTGGAAGAGCTTAACCAAATAATTTATATGCACATATGCATAACCCATGGACACAGATAATAGTCTGGTGAAGGTCTGGGGTGTGGGGAGAGGGCGGGCTAGAAGGGGTCAATGGGGGAAAAGGATACATTTGTATTATTTTCAACAATAAAGATAAATTAAAATAAGAAAATAATGAAATAAATATGAGCAAAATATTGAAACTGCAACAATTGCTTGAGATAGCAATTGATGAAAACATTCTATATATAGGTGATTATGATAGATGATACTACTTTCATCAGTAATATATGTCCTTTTAAGCCAAAAGAAAAGAATGCTAATACATAGTCCCTACAGTGCAATACTCCCTAAAACTCTCTGGAATAGAGAAAAGCTATTAATTTTTGTGTGTTTGTCTTATGTCTCACCACTTCTTCTAATTTGCTTATTGACTGTGATTTTTAAACAGTTCTTTCTGTTTTAGACAAATATGATATCAATTATAAATACAAATTAATTTTAACTTTCCCCAATGTACACTAATTATTTTCTTATCTCATTGCAATAACTTTAATCTCCAAAAAAATATTGTTGAATAAAGAAATGGAGATTGTGGGTGACCTTGACTTGTTTCTGGTTTTAGTGGAAGTGACTTTGGCATTGCATGGTTAGAATGAGGACTGCTATTGATTGTTTAAAAAACTCTTTTGATATTTAAGTCATTCCATTTTATTCCTGTTTGCATCCATTAGATGTAACTTCTGATTTTTTTTTCTTATTGGCTTTTCAATATCTATTGACAGAAATGTACTCTTTCCCTTTAATTTTTTTTCAAGAAATGAATTATATTGATAGAATTCCTGATTTTGACTACTTTTGTCTTTGTGGATCAGTTCTTACTAGGTTATAGTATAGCTTTTTCTTGCCAAATTTCTGGGTTCTATTTGTTTATATGTTTTACAGTTTGCTAATACTTTATTTTGATTTTATACTTATTAATATTTTATAGTTATTTTTTAAAAATATATTTTATTGATTTTCTACAGAGAGGAAGGGAGAGGGACAGAAAGTCAGAAACATCGATGAGAGAGAAACATCGATCAGCTGCCTCCTGCATACCTCCTACTGGGGATGTGCCCGCAACCAAGGTACATGCCCTTGACTGGAATTGAACCCAGGACCCTTCAATCTGCAGGCCGATGCTCTATCCACTGAGCCAAACCGATTAGGGCAATATTTTATAGTTATTTTTTATGCACTGTCTTTAACAGGTTTTGGTCTTAGGTTGGCTAACTTTATAAAATTCATTAGTTGACTTTCAATTTGTTTTTCTCTTTTCTTGTAGAGTTTAAATAATTGCCATCTCTTCCTTAAAGGTTTGGTAAAACTGAACTGCAAAACCATTTGACCCTGGTTTCTTTTAATTTTGTTTTTAGATTACATTTATTAAAACTGGGGATAGTGAAACAAAGGTTGGGCTTAGGATAGAAGAAGCAACAGGAGAGAGCATAGGTGGTGCTGCTTTGACCTTCTAGAAACATTAGAGGAAGGAAGTGAGCCACACTGGGCTGCATGGACTCACTGAGAAGTGAAAGTCACAGTGACAGAAATGGGACAAGGTGGGGCTGCTTTTATTTCATTGAAAAGTAAAAGAAAAGAGGGCCTTGGAGACAGGTTCAGCGGGTTAGCCCGGGATGAACTGCCGAACTGTTATTGCCTGCTGCTCCCCTGGTTGCAAGTTTCTTGTGGGGCCCCTTAGAGTTTAGGAGAAAGAGAGCAAAAATACAGGCCTGAGAAAAGGAGGGGCATAGATGTGCTACAAGGACAGCAAGCCTTGGTTCCTTTTTTGGTGGTAAATCTATAATCACATAGTTTAGTCTTATCTCTAGTAATTTGTCCAGTCAAATTTTATATTTCTTGAGTTAATGTTGGTAACTTCTATTCCATTAGGAAATCATTCATTACCTTTAAATTTTAAAATGTGATGTCATAGATTTTTATGTAAAGTATAATTATTTTAATCATATCTATTTATGTAGTTCAACCTTTATTATTCACAGTTTGTATACTTTTGCTTTCTCTATGTCTTACTTAGTTATACTCATGAAAAACCTGTTTATTTTATTGAACTATTAATAGAACCAGCTTTTTATTTATCACTTCTGCAATTGTTTTTCTTGGTCACTATTTTTAACTTTACTAATTTCTTCTATGAATTTGTTACATCATATTTTTCTCATTCTTCAAGAAAAATGCTGTTTTCTTTATTTATGGTCTTCTTGAGTAATAATGGTAATTATGACCATAGGCTTTGATATAATATATCCTTTTTTCCTTTCCTTATAGCTTGTAATTTTATTTTAGATTTCCTTTTTGATCCAGGGGTTATTTTGGTGAACAGTGCTGTACCTTTTATAATGATCTTTTTAAAGTTTTTTAAAAAATATATATATATTTTTTCTATCATGCTTTGCAATTATTTTTCCCCTTTATTGATTAAGATATTACAAATGTGTCCTTACCCCCCAATGTCCCCTCATCCCCCCACTCCTGCCCTCACTCCACATCCATTGCTTATGTTTATATGCATGCATACAAGTCCTTTGGTTGATCTTTCCTCCTCACTCCCCCTCCTCTACCTTCCCTCTGAGTTTTGAGCATCTGATTGATGCTTCTCTGTCTCTATATCAGTTTTTGTTCATTGGTTTATGTTGTTCATTATAATCCACAAATGAGTGAGAACATGTGATATTTATCTTTCTCTGACTGACTTATTTCACTTAGCATAATGCTCTCCCTTATTTCTAATTTTATTTTGTTAACACAAGAAGATGTGCCTAGAAATTCTGTCTTCTTTAGACTGTATTCCCTTTTTCATTTAATCTTATTTTTAAAATTTGAAAACGTTTTTCAATTCCAGAAAATATTTTTTCTGTTTTAATTGTATTCTTTCAATGCTTTTATTACTTATTTTGCTAAAGATTATATCTGACTCTTTCAATAGTTTTACTTCAGTGGGAAATAATTTAAATTTTGAAGTGCACAATGATATGAATAGTCACATATGGAGATAATAAAAGGGACTGGAGAAATTTGGAGACTATAAAACTCCAAGGAAGGTCTTCTGGGAGATGTCCTTGGACATATTATGATTCTGTGCTATTCTTCACTATATCTGCATTTTCTTCACACATTGTTTCTTAGACATATCTAGTGATGCCTATACCTAAGTAGATTTAAGATTTTTCAGAAAGTATCTTTAGACTGATACCTATAATTCAGTGCTCCAGCTACCGTTATTTATTGTATTATATGTTGATTACCTTACTTGTAGCTTAAATTTTAGTTATTGTAAATGTGCTTCTATGAATATTTAATTTTTGTGTGGAAACTCCATACTGTTTTCCATAGTAGAGAACAAGGTACAAGCAAATAAGCTGTGTAGAAACTGTGACTTGGATAAGAGCTGATAGATATCATTTCCCAGTGGGCTCATCGTGCTTATGACTCCAAGGGAAACTTTTGAATAGTCAAAAAGAACAAAATGATACAATGATTTACTAAAGGATGGGGTGATAGACACCAAAAACTATTGAACATTCAATGTATTCTTTCACTGGAATCCTGGAAAGAGAATACTACTTTCTTGAAGACGATTTCTTATTTATTCTTAAAATAGAGACTTAATATTGTACTGGAGATTATAAACATATACACATTTATATATATATATATATATATATATATATATATATATATATATATATGTTTTAGATATAAACAGAGGCTCTTGATTTTCTCTTCCACACCATTTCTTACTTTCTCATTTTCTCCATTCCTTTCTTCAGGAAAAGGCCGTGCACAGGCTTTGTGATTTCCCAAAACTCAAACACGTGAAAATATCATGCTAGATAGAGTTATGCTCTGCACTGATTATGATGCTCTAGTTATGATTGTGTTCAGTAAGAGAATTCATGTGTTGCTTCAGTTGTTGAAAATCTGTGCCACAATCTCTTCAAATATTGCCTTTTCTGAATTCTCTGTAGGCTCTATTTATGGAACTTTCTCCGGGCATATTCTGATACTTTCTATCTTTTCTGCCATGTTTTCTAACTTATGCATATTTGTACCGCTTCACCTTTTTGTGCTGCATTCTGGGTGATTTTTTTTTTTTTTTTTGCAGCACAGAAAGTAAAGGTTTATTTAAGGATATGGTGCCAAGTTGGTAGACAACAGTGAGCTAGTGCTCTAAGACCTGGCTCCCCCATGGTTCCTAGGAGAGATTACATACCAGAAAAATCATTAATCATGGTGACTAATGGAGTTGGGGTTGTGGGCACTACTGTTTGGTTGGGGCCAGGGTAGCAAGTAATTGATCATTGTATTAAGTCCTGATATCAGCCGCAGCATCATCCTGCTTAGTTTTATGAGGGTATGATAGATAGGGTAATTCTGTTTTCATGGGCCTGTGGCTAAAACACAACTGAGGTCAAGATGTTACTTTTAGTTTGACTGAAACTGTTCCCTTGGTAAACAGACTTGAAGCTTTTTCCTTTTTTAAACTCTTTATTGTTTAAAATATTACATAGGTCCTCCTTTCCCCCCAATTAGCCTCTTCCAGCCTGCTCCAGTCCTCTCCCCTCCCCCAAGTCCACCATCCCATGGTCTGTGTCCACAGGTTATACATATATGCATACAAGTTTTTTGGTTGATCTCTTCTCATCCACCCTTCCTTGCTTTCCGTCTGAGGTTCAATAGTCTGTTCATGCTTCTGTGACTCGATCTATTTTTGATCATCAGTTTATTTGGTTCATTAGATTCCACATATGAGTGAGATCATGTGATACCTATGTTTCTCTGACTGGCTTATTTCACTCAGCATGATACTCCACAGGTTCATCTATGCTGTTGCACATGGCAAAGAAGTTCTTTTTATTTCCTCATAGTATTCCATTGTGTAAATGTACCATAATTTTTTATCCACTCATCTGCTGATGGACAATTAGGCTGTTTCCAAGTCTTAGCTATTGTTAATGTGCTGCTATGAACATAGATAAGTGTGCATCTGTTCTTTCTGATGAGAGTTTCAGGTTTCTTGGGACATATTCCTAGAAGTGGGATGACTGCTCAAATGGGAGTTCCATTTTTAATTTTTTTGTGGAAACTCCATTCTGTTCCATAGTGACTACACCAGTCTGCATTCTCACCAGCAGTGTACTAGGGTTCCCTTTTCTCCACAGTCTCTTCAACACTTGACATTGGTTGATTTGTTTATGATAGCCATTCTGACAGGTGTGAGGAGATATCTGATTGTTGTTTTGATTTGCATCTCTCAGATGTTTAGTGACTTTGAGCATTTTTTCATATGGCTCTTGGCTTTCTGTATGTCCACTTTGGAGAAATGTCTATTGAGGATATATTTTAAAGATGAAACCCTGAGCAGATGTATTATTGGCAAATGTGTTCTCTCATGTAGTGGGCTCTCTTGTTATTTTGATGATGGTTTCTTTGGCAGTGCAGAAGCTTTTTATTTTCATGTTGTCCCATTTATTTTCTCCTTTCCATTGTTTTAGGAGATGTATAGATAAACATATTGCTACAAGAGATGTTTGAGATTTTGGTGCCTATGGTTTCTTCTAATATTTTTATGGTTTCCCATCTTACATTTAAGTCTTTTATCCATTTTGAGTTTATTCTTGTGTATACGTTTGTGGTCTAGTTTCATTTTTTTGCATGTATCTGTCCAATATTCCCAACACCATTTATTAAAGAGACTGTCTCTGCTCCAATGTATGTTCTCACCTTCTTTGTCAAATATTAATTGAGCATAGTGGCTTGGGTCGATTTCTGTTTTTTGTGTTTTTGTTTGTTTGTTTTTTTGTTGTTGTTCTGTTCTATAGGAAACCCTAGAGATTCCAAAAAAACCACACACTACTAGATTTAATATATTAAATTTGGAAAAGTAGCAGGACACAAAATTAACACCCAAAAATCTATAGCATTTTTTTTACACCAATAGTGAACTCTCAGAAAGAAAAACTAAAAAAAAAAAAAATCCCACTTACCCTTGCAACAAAAAAATTAAGATACTTAGGAATAAACTTAACCAAGTAGGTAAAAGACCTGTACTTTGAAAACTACAGAGCATTGAAAAAAAACAGGAAGATATAAACAAATGGAAGAATATACCTTTTTCATGGATTGATAGAATCAACATCATTAAAATGTCCATACTACCCAAAGCAATATATTGATTTAATGCAATCCCTATTAAAATACCAATGGCATATTTCACAGACTTAGAACAAATACTCCAAAAATTTAATGGAACTGAAAAAGACCCTGAATAGCTGCAACAATCTTGAGAAAGAAGAATAAAGTTGGAGGAATTACAATACCAGATACCAAGTTATACTACGAAGCCACAGGACTCAAAACTGCATGGTACTGGCACAAGAACAGACTGAGACTTTTTCTTAAGACAGTTTGGTGCTGACCAGAACCTGATCTCCTAAGTGCTTAATGATTAAGAGAGTAGACATGCAGTATGTCATGGTGCTATTAGACTGGATCTGTTTTTGTTCATCAGTTTATGTTGTTCATTATATTCCGTAAATGAGTGAGATCATGTGATATTTATCTTTCTCTGACTGGCTTATTTCACGTAGCATAATGCTTTCCAGTTCCATCCATGCTGTTGCAAATGGCAAGAACACCTTTTTTACTGCAGCGTAGTATTCCATTGTATAGATGTACAACAGTTTTTTAATCCATTCATCTACTGATGGGCACTTAGGCTGTTTCCAAATCTTAGCCATGGTAAATTGTGCTGCTATGAACATAGGGGTTCATAGATCCTTTCTGGTTGGTGTTTCTAGTTTCTTGGGATATATTTCTGGAAGTGGGATCACTGGGTCAAATGGCAGTTTCATTTTTAGTTTTTTTTGAGGACACTCCATACTGTTCTCCACAGTGGCTGCATCAGTCTGCATTCCCACCAGCAGTGCATGAGGGTTCCTTTTTCTCCACATCTTGGCCAGCACTTGTTGTTTGTTGATTTGTTGATGATAGCCATTCTGACAGGTGTGAGATGGTACCTCATTGTCATTTTGATTTGCATCTCTCAGATGATTAGTGACTTTGAGCATTTTTTCATATGTCTTTTGACCTTTCTTTTGTCTTCTTTCAAAAAGTATCAATGTAGGTCCGTTGCCCATTTTTGATTGGGTTGTTTATCTTCTTTGCTTCAGTGTGGCTTTGGTGCTCACTGTGTCTGCCCTCTGAATGTGGCACTTGTGGGTATGTAGAGTTGTAATCTAGTATTGTTTGAAGCTGTCCACCAGGTGCACTGGCTCTGGTGCTTCCTGAGAGGTGTAAAGTCAGCCACTGCTTGGGGCCACCTGGCAGGAGCTACAGATGGCTGCTACTTATATTGGGGTAGGAAGTGCCCAGGTGAGGTCCAGTTGTGAAGCAAGGCAAGTTGGTGCTAGTTCTGAGTCTTGGGCCTTTTATTGATAGGTTTTGGGCACAGTGACTGCAGCTGCTGCTTGTTTAAGAGATTTTCACAAAGTCTGAAGCCTGAGTAAGGACAGGTCATTCATATGGGAAAATAGCTGCAAAACAGCTTGAGTGGGGCTGCAAATTGGATGGGTCAGGGTCTCAGGGCATCACCAGGGTGGAGTGAACAGTGTGGGCCAAGCCGATGGAAACTCAAATATGGCTGCCAATCAGCTCTGTGATAAGGAAAGTCCCAGCACAGGAACAATGATTGCTGGGAGCACCCATGTGTGGGCGAAAGCCACACCTGAGTTTCTTCCCCAATGCCAGAGAGTCCAGTTCCTCCCCCAGTATGTCCTTGGATTCCCCCAAACCTGCCACCCGGTGCTGGAGCTCAGAGGAAGTGAGACTGTTCAAGTTCATGAGTGGGCCCTTTAAGAATAACACCTGGGTCTCCAGCAGCCTCTGTGTCACTCAGTAACAATCCCCACTGGTTTTTACAGACTAAAGTTATGGGGGGACTTCTCTTCCCATCTCTGGAGCCCTGGGCTGGTGGGCTGGTGTGGGACTGGGATTCTCTGCTTCTCACAGGAGGCCTGGGAGATGTCCCTCCCTATTAAAGAAATGCCACACATGGATGCTAGATCAGTCCGTTCCGTACCTCTAAGCCTCTGCCCTTCCTACCAGTCTCAATGTTCTTTCTTCTTTATTTCTCTAGTTGTAGGACTTTCATTCAGCTAGCTTTCAGGCAGTTTTGAATGATGGTTGTTCTGTATTTTAGTTATAATTTTGATGTGGTTGTGGAAGGCAGCAAGTATAGGTGTTTACCTGCACTGCCATTATGGCTCATTTTCATCACTATATTAATTTCATTATTAAAAAACAATAAATTATCCTATTTAGAACAAATATGAGCATAGACCTTCAGGGCCAGTTATTTCTAATATATTTGAGGGTCACACTTTCCATTAAGAATGTGTTGATAATTATAGCTTCTCTCTCCTAAAAAACCCACATACATGACATCCCTTGATTCCCAATACACAACCTTATATATACTTTCAGTTGTTTTTGAACTTAGCCAGAAAACAACTGGTCTAGGGTAATCAGAATGGTCAGTGGGTGTGAGTTCCTTGGATACTGGCCTAATCCTGGCTGAGGAGCCAACAGGGGAGGAGGTAGACTGGCAGGCAACAACTCTGTAGTCAGGCTAGGCTCCTCCTGAGTTTCCTGGAACATGGAGATAAGAGACCTAGCAGACTACACTCCTCAGAACAGATGGGAGGCAGCAGACATGGTTCAGGCAGACACCCTGAATAAAAACAAAGAAGAATCAGGTGGGGGGGAGGGCAGCTCTCCCTCAGAGCAAAATTTTGCCAGTCTTCATGGATACCTTCAGCTTCAAGGGTCTAGGAGGAATCCCATTCTGGTTTTTGTTGGTGAGACCAGTGCTCTCATCTGTGCTGGAGCTGAGTTATCTCTATGGGAATTTGGGAGAGGGAGGGAAGTGGCCAAAGGCATTTACTCAGGTCACCACCTTAGTCACATATCTATAATAATAAAAGCATAATATGCTAATTAAACTGGCCATCCTTCCAGATGAAGCCAGGGCTTCGAGGGAAGCCTGGGTCCCGGGTGCCTGCCTGCCAGCAATCAGAGGGAAGCTGATGCTGGCAGCCGGGGGGAAGGAAGGCCTAATCTTCCACGAATTTCATGCTTTGGTCCTCTAGTATATATATATATATATATATGTATATATTTGGAGTGAGCAACAGAGTCAGATGCCTGAATGAAAAGAATGAGGGGCTCTGGAATATGGGAGGGGATCGGAAGATGGCAACTTTATCTTGGCAGGACAGGAAGGATCAGACTGTCCCTGCATCCCTCACACTCTCAGCTGCCTTGGCCTCATAGCTCTTCCCTTTGCCAAGAGTTGAATTTCATTGCTTAGAAGAATTCAGTCTAAAAATCTAACAAATACCTTAGAACGCTTACAGACACTTCTTTTTTAAAAATATATTTTATTTATTTTTTACAGAGAGGAATAGAGAGTTAGAAACATCGATGAGAGAGAAACATCGATCAGCTGCCTCCTGCATACTCCCTACTGGGGATGTGCCCGCAACCAAGGTATATGCCCTTGACCGGAATCGAACCTAGGACCTTTCAGTCCGCAGGCCAACACTCTATCCACCAAGCCAAACCAGTTAGGGCCAAACACTTCTTATGTAGAAAAAATGCAACTGTAAAATTTAATTGGACTAAGGAACTTGCATGAAATGAGGCCTTCTCTTAAATTGGAAATATTTTTAATGATCAATTTTTCTTAAAATTTATTCCTTGTTATTTTTAATGAAAATAACTTTATTGCTTTTTTTTCTGATGGTAAAATGATTGCATGCTGATGCCATATATATATTGATTTCAGAGAGGAAGGGAGAGGGAGGGAAAGATAGAAACATTAATGATGAGAGAGTATCACTGCTCAGCTGCCTCCTGCCTGTCTCCTGCCCACTGGGGATTGAGCCCACAATCCCGGCATGTGCCTTGATCTTGAATCAAATAATGATCTCTTCGTTCGTAGGTTGATGCTCAACCACTGAGCAACACTGACTGGGAAATCCTTACTTTTTAAGGTTGCAATAGAATCAGAAAATATAAGTAAATACAAATCTCATGTTTACTCCCTGCTCTATTACTGACCTCCTTCCTACTCTCTTACTCCAATCCCTGCCTAATTCCTCCCTCCTGTGGGATTAAAGGTGGAGGGGACCAGCCATGAGAAAGGTATTAATGAGACTGGAAACATATGAAAACTGTTCAACATAGTCAGAGAAAGCAGATACTAAAACCAACATCCTAGATTATTAATTTCTCTTAACAACACTTTATAATTTCTTCCACAAAGCTCTTGCCCACTGTGGCAAAAACCGTTAGTGCTTTCCAGTATCCATACTGTCTATTTCATCCTGGGTGCCAACCTATATGAGAATTGTCACTTTCCTTTATAATAAACTAGGGGCCTGGTGCACAAAATTCGTACACTGGGGAGGGGTTTCCTCAGCCCAACCTGCCCCCTCTCACATAGTGGGAGCCCTCAGGGGATGTCCTACTGACGGCTTAGGCCCGCTCCCTGCTCCCCATGGGGAGCAGGCCTAAGCTGAAGTCTGGCCTCCCTTTATGGGAGGCGACCAGGCTAATCAGGGGAAGTCACCAGCCCCATCACCCTGCTGCTGCAGCCACTGCCAGTCACCACAGCCACCAAGGTGTTTTCATCAACACAGACTCCAGTCACTTCACCATGAAAAAATGACAACTTTCTTTAGGCATTTTCAAGATGTGTCTTTCATAAGATATGACATTTCTTTCTTCTTTTTTTTATCCTCACATGAGGATATGTTTCCAATGATTTTTAGAGAATGTGGAAGAGAAGGGAAAAACAGAGAGAAACATCAAAGTAAGAAGAACACTTTGATTGGTTGCCTCTTGCATGACCCCTGACCTGGGCCCTGGCCATGGAGGAACCTGCAACCTAAATACATGCCCTTGGTCACAATTGAACCCAGACCCTGCAGTCAGCAAGCTGAGGCATTATGCACTGAGCTAAACTGGCTAGGATAGGATATGACATTTCTTAGCCCTCCAGCAGTGGACCTTCACTTTTTTCTCCAGCAGTGTGGTGGAAAAACCCTAGATAGCCTTTTTGGATTCTTATTACCCAAGTTACTAAGAATATTACCAGTGGCATACAAGGAGCTTAGCCAATGAGCATTAAGAAAAGGTGTTTCCGAGAATGCAAGATGGCGGCATAAGGTAAACACCGTAAATGCAGCCACGAACAACTATTTCAGAATATCCATGAAAAGAAAACACGGACACCACTCACACCCACAGGAAGGCTGGCTGAGTGAAAATTCTACAACTAGAAAGAGTCTGAGACTCAGAGGAGTGGCGGAAGCAAAGTACAGAGGTACAGAGGCGCACGCACGGGGCTCGGGGAGAGGGCTGGCGCCGGAGGACGCGGTTCTATTTAAAACTGGAGGGTACCACAAGCTCCCGGCAGCTCTGAACTCCAGTTCCAGGCGAGTTTCTGAGGACCCAGACGCACGCACATCCAGAGAAGGGGAACTGACTGGCACCGGGAGGAAATCCAAAGCTGGTTTCTCTCAGCGTTGCTTGCAGCAATTACCACGGGACACAGAGACCCAGAGTCTCTTAGCCCAGGGCTGAGAAGCAGCCATAGCTACTTGCTCCACCCTGCCCTGCAAACTCCCGAGGCCCTGCCCCTCCCAAGCTGCGTCAGAGGCTTTTGCATACAAAAGGCTGAGTAGCCTAAGGCAAAGGCTAACTCACCTCCTTAAAGATACAGGAGCCAGCCCTCACCCAGTGGCCAGAGTGGGACCATCCTAAATAAAACTCAGATCCATAAGAAACACACTCGGGGCAGATGCAGTGAGCATAAAAGCCCCACTGAAACAACTCTTGCCCCATAAGGGTGTCTCCAGCACAGAAGTTCTCCCACTGTAGACACAGCTGACTCTCATAACCAAGTGGCTTAGAGGTTAATTCCTCTCAGTGATCGCCTAACTCAAAAAGGGAAGCAGCCAAAATGCGGAGACAAAGAAACAGGTCACAAATGACAGAAATGGAGGAAAGAAA
>PVJC01038342.1:0-16808 GCA_004026665.1 Murina feae | reverse complement strand
GTTAGAGTAGAGTTGTTCATAGTATTTTTTAACGATCCTTTGTATTTCTGTGGGATCTGTTGTTATATCTCCTCTTTCATTTCTGATTTTGTTTATTTGAGTCTTTTCTCTTTGCTTCTTGGTGAGCCTGGCTAGCGGTTCATCAATCTTGTTTATCCTTTCAAAGAACCAGCTCTTGGTTTCATTTATCCTTTGTATTATTTTTTTCATCTCTATGTCATTGATTTCTGCTCTAATCTTTATTATCTCCTTCCTTCTGCTCACTCTAGCTGAATTCTTGAAGGCTGTTTCACACTGGAATTCAATTAAACTAAAGTGAGGGCTAAGAAATAGAAAATAGAACTATGCTAATGCCATTGGAAAATTCAGACAAAGTTGAATTTTAAGAAACAGCATTTGACAGTAGGGTTTTTGCTCAGGCAACAGAATCACATAAACTATTTTCCTTTTCAGTTTCTTTTCTTCTTTTTTTCCGTTTTGAATAGTCATGATACCAAGGGAACAGTCGGTTTCCTTATAAAAAACCCCCACAGAAATAGATTAATTCATTTTAGTTTCCTATTGTTTGAGTCATGCTTTGTCACTCCTAGGAACACCCACTCTGGCTGTCTGGGCAGTCATTTTAAAAGGAGATTTTTGATACATGCAGTAAAACTAAAGATATTCATCTCTGTTCACTGTCTAGACATGGAAAATATCTGGGAAATCATATAAATTTCCTTTATGCTTCTTCTAGACCTCTCTTAGGAAACTGCTCTACTGCTGGTCTCTGCAATAAAAATCATTGGACTCACAAATTCTGTTCTTTATGTCTTCCTTAGTCCTAATACATGTAAAAGGGAAAGAATAATAATTTCTCAAACTAATTATCTCTGCAAACATCTTTCTTGCTTCAGTGGACTTTGGCATATAATATGAGTTACAAAGCATAATCCTGAATATGCTTATTCAAGTAAGAAAATATGCTTTCTGTCCCTAACATTATGCTTTGATTCTGAAAGTAGATCCCTGGTCTGGAATTCAGACTTCTTCTCTAGCCTATCAGAATGGTGATTATCTGACAATCCTTGTTGTTGATTTGATTCTACTGTGTCCACAAAGAGTTTCCTAGCACCCAAACTCTCAGCAAGTTTTGACTCTTTAGAATGCTGAGTAATCCCTAAGTTAGTTAATTGGCACTGACACATTTTTAATTTTCTTTATTGATTAAGGTATTACATGTGTGTCCTTATTCCCCCCCCCCCCCATTACCTGCCCCTCACCCCCCAGTCATGCTCTCACCCCCTGGTGTCTGTGTCCATTGGTTAGGCTTATATGCATGCATACAAGTCCTTTGGTTGATCTCTCTCCCTTACCCCTACCCTCACCTGCCTACCCTCTGAGTTTGATGGTCTGATTGATGCTTCTCTGTCTCTGGATCTGTTTCAGTTTATCAGTTTATGTTGTTCATTATATTCCACATAGGAGTGAGATCATGTGATATTTATCTTTCTCCAACTGAATTATTTGTGAGTCCAATGATTTTTATCACAAAGATCAGCTTGGCACAATGCTCTGCAGGTCTATACATGCTGTTGCAAATGGTAGGAGTTCCTTCCTTTTTACAGCAGCATAGTATTCCATTATGTAGATGTACCACAGTTTTTTAATCTGCTGATGGGCAATTAGGCTGTTTCCAAATCTTAGCAATTATAAATTATGCTGCATAGGGATGCATATATCCTTTCTGATCGGTGTTTCTAGTTTCTTAGGAGTTTCATTTTTAGTTTTTTGAGGAAACTCCATTCTGTTCTCCACAGAGGCTGCACCAGTCTTCATTCCCACCAGCACTGCACCATGGTTCCTTTTTTTCCGCATCCTCACCAGCACTTGCCATTTCTTAATTTGTTGATGATACCCATTCTGACAAGTGTGAAATGGTACCTCATTGTTGTTTTGATTTGCATCTCTCAGATGGTTAGTGACTTTTAGCATGTTTTTATGTGTCTCTTGGCCTTCTGTATGTCCTCTTTCAGAAAGTATCTATTTATGTCCATTGCCCATTTTTTGATTGGGTTGTTCATTTTCCTTTTGTTAAGTAGTATGAGTTCCCTATAAATGTTGGAGATTAAACACTTATCAGAGATAACATTGACAAATATGTTCTCCCATGCAGTGGGCTTTCTTATTGTTTTGTTGATGGTTTCTTTTGCTGTGCAGAAGCTTTTTATTTTGATGTAGTCCCATTTATTTATTTTCTCTTTAGTTTCCATTATCCTAGGAGCTGTATTGGTGAAGATATCGCTTCAGCATATATCTGAAGTTTTGCTGCCTGTGGATTCCTCTAAGATTTTTATGGTTTCCCATCTTACATTTTAAGTCCTTTGTCCATTTTGAGTTTATTTTTATGTGTGATGTAATTTGGTGGTCTATTTTCATTTTTTGCAGATATCTATCCAATGTTACAACACCATTTATTGAAGAGACTGTGTTGACTCCATTATTTGCTTTTGCCTCCTTTGTCAAATATTAATTGAGCATAGTCTTTTTAATTAATTTATTAAGGCTAGGAGTTTTTGATGGAGTCTTTAGGGTTTTCTATGTACAATATCATGTCATAATGACAGTTTTATGTCTTCTTTTCCAATTTGGATACCTTTTATTTCTTCTTGTCTAATTGCTATGGTTAGCATTTCCAATACTATGTCAAACAGGAGTGATGAGAATGGTATCCCTGTATTGTTCCTGTTCTTAGGTGAAATGGTTTTAGTTTTTGCCCATTGAGTATGATGATGGCTGTAGGTTCGTCATATAAGGCTTTTATTATATTGATGTATGATCCCTCTAATACCACTTTGCTGAGAGTTTTTTTTTTCAAGAATTTGTTTGTTTTTGTCAAATGCTTTTTCTGCATCAATTTATATGACTATGAAATTTTTGTCTCTCAATTTGTTTATGTGATTGGCCCTGTGCTTTTGTCTGCTGGAAGCTTTTTTAAAAAATAAGTCATTATTGTTCAGATTATTACAGATGTTCTTCTCCCCCTCCCCCAAAGCTCCCCTCCACCTGGTTCCAACCCCACCCCATGCCCTTACCCCCTGCCACTGTCCTCATCTGTAGGTGTAAGATTTTTGTCCAGTTTCTTCCTGCACCCTGCACACCCCCTTCCTCCTGAGAATTGTCAGTCCATCCCCTTTCTATGCCCCTGCTTCTATTATATTCATCAGTTCATTCTGTTCATCAGATTTTTTTATTGACTTAATTGTTAGATTCACTTGTGGATAGATATGTATTTGTTGTCACTTTGTTGTTCATAATTTTTATCTTTACCTTTTTCTTCTTCTTCCTCTTCTTAGAGAATACCCTTTAACATTTCATATAATCCTGGTTTGGTGGTGATGAATTCCTTTAGCTTTTTCTTGTCTGTGAAGCTCTTTATCTGACCTTCAATTCTGAATGATAGCTTTGCAGGGTAGAGTAATCTTGGTTTTAAGTTCTTGTTATTCATCACTTTGAATATTTCTTGCCACTTCTTTCTGGCCTACATAGTTTCTGTTGAGAAATCAGCTGACAATCATATGGGTAGTCCCTTGTAGGTAACTAACTGTTTTTCTCTTGCTGCTTTTATGATTCTCTCTTTGTTTTTTGCCCTTGGCATTTTAATTATGATGTGTCTTGGTGTGGTCCTTTTTAGATTCCTCTTATTTGGGGTTCTCTTCACTTCCTGGACTTGTAAGTCTATTTCTTTCATAAGGTAGGGGAAGTTTTCTATCATTATTTCTTCTAATAGGTTTTTAGTATCTTGCTCTCTCTCTTCTTCAGGCACCTCCATAATTCTGATGTTGGAACGTTTGAAGTTGTCCCAGAGGCTACTTATACTATCTTCATATTTTGGATTCATTTTTCTTTTTGCTTTTCTGAATGGGTAGTTTTTGCTTCTTCATATTTCAAATCTTTGATCTGATTCTTGGGATCCTTTAGTTTACTGTTGAATTTCTATATATTATTCTTTATTTCAGACAGTATGTGATTAATTTCTGACTGGTCCTTTTTCATTTTTTTTTTTGGCATTCTTATTAAGATCCTTGAAGGTCTCACTAAATTCCTTGGAGGTCTCATTAAGTTTCTCAGAGGTTTTTAGAGGATTCTTGAGTAACCTTATGACTGTGGTTTTGAACTCTATATCTAGTAGTTTACTTACCTACATTTTTTTTTCATTTGTGACATGTTTCTTTGTCTCCACATTTTGGCTGCTTCCCTGTGTTGATAGAGTGGCTTTGTGTGGTAGGTGTCCTATTGGGCCCAGTGGCTCAGACTCCCCAATCAACTGAGGTGGACACTCTTGGTGCACCCCTTTGTGGGTTGTATGCACAGTCTTGTTGTAGTTAAGCCTTGATAGTTATTGATATCCCTGGGAGGAATTGACTTCCAGGCCAATTGTTTGAGAGGACCCACTGTGTCAGAGCAGAAGAACTGCTCTGCTGGAGACACCTTTATGGGGCAGGACTTGCTTCAGTGGGGCTTTGGTGCTCACTGAGTCTGCCTCTTGAGTGTGTCACTTATGGATGTGAGGAGTTGACATCTGGTATCTGACCACTGGGTACACTGGCTCCTGGATCTCCAAGGAGGTGCAAAGTCAGAGAGATCTGTAGATTTCTCCTCTTTGTTTGGGGTTTGGAAGTTTTGGAGATCTCTGACCCAGCTGCAGTTTGTTAGGTAAGGCTGTGAAAGTTCAGGTGATTCATGTGCAACAGCTGATGCACACAGCTTGAGTGGGTTGTAAATTTGTTGGGGTGGGGTCTCAGGGAATCACTAGGGCAGAGCAAACAACAATGGCTGTCAGTCAGCAGTCTCCATGTCTTCCTGTCTCTAGGTCTCCACGTCTCCGAGTCCCCAAGTCCTTTACCCCCACAATAACAATGATCCCTGCAGGCAACTCTGTGAGAAAGCCACCCTTGCTTTCCAACCTGATGCCAGACAGTCCAGTTTCTCCCTGTAGGAATCTGGGTTCCCAGAGTCTTGCCAGAAATGAGTTCAGAGGAGTTGGGAGCTTTTATCTCCCTTCCAATTGAAAAAAACAGCACACTCAGTTGCCTGCTCAATTCATGCGCCTCTGTACCTCTGGTCTTGGCGCCTCCACACCTCCTACCCAGTCTCAATGCACTTTTTTCTTCATAGTTGTAGAACTTCCACTCAGCCAGCTTTCCTGTGGTTCTGGATGAGAGCTGTTTTGTCTTTTAGTTTTATTTTTGGTGTGGTTGTGAGGGGCAGTATGTACAAGTGTATACCTTATGCCACCATCTTGGTTCTCCTTCTGGAAGCTTTTTGATGACTGCTTCAATTTTCTCCATAGTTATCCACCTATTGAGATTTTTAGATTCCTCCTGATTGAGTTTTGGAAGGTTGTATTTTTCTGGAAATATGTCCATTTCCTCTAGGTTATCTAGTTTATTGGAACAGAGTTGTTCACAGTATTTTTTACAATCTTTTGTATTTCTGTGGGGTCTGTTGTTATTTCACCTCCTTCATTTCTGATTTTGTTTATGTGAGTCCTCTCTCTTTGCTTCTTGGTGAGCCTGGCTAGAGGTTCATCAATCTTGTTTATCCTTTCATAGAATCAGCTCTTGGTTTCATTGATCTTTTGTATTCTATTATTTTTGGTCTCTAAGTTATTTATTTCTGCTCTGATCTTTATTATCTCCTTCCTTCTGCTCACTTTGGGCTTTTTTGTCACTCTCTTTCTAATTATTTAAGTTGTAGAGTTTCATAATTTATTACCTTTTTTTGTTGTTGTTTTTATTTTGAGACAGGCCTGTAGAGCTATAAACTTCCCTCTCAGGATTGGTTTCAATGTGTCCCATAGATTTTGGATTGCTGTGTTTTCATTTTCATCCATTTTTAGGATGTTTTAAATTTCTTCTCTGATCTCTTTGGTAACACAATCATTGTTTAATAGTATGTTATTCAGCTTCCAAGTGTTTGAATTTTTTGATTGTTTTTATTGTGGTTTATTTCTAATATTATGCCATTGTGGTCTGAGAAGATGCTTGATATGATTTCAATCTTTTTGAATTTGGAGAGACTTTGCTTGTGATCCAATATGTGGTCTATCTTTGAAAATGTTTCATGTGCACTTGAAAAGAATATATATTTATTGTCTTTGGGGTGAAATGTTCTAAAGGTGTCAATTAAGTCCATCTGATTTAGTGAGTCATTTAGGATTGCTGTTTCTTTGCTGATTTTTTGTCTACAGGATTTATCCAGTAATATCATTTGTGTATTAAAGTCCCCTAATATGGTTGTACTGTTGTTGATCTTTCCTTTGATATAGTCTAGGTTTTTTTTTTAATGTATTTGGGTGCTCCTGCATTGGGTGTATATATGTTTACTAGGGATATATCCTCTTGTTGTGGTGACCCTTTTAGTATTATGAAGTTGGCCGTCCTTATCTCTTGTTATGGCCTTCACTTTAAGATCTATTTTTTCTGATTTTATATGTATTTTATATGTATTGCTACCCCACCTTTTTTTCATTTCCATTTGCCTGGAAGATATTTCCTATTCCCTTCACTTTCAGTCTATGTGAGTTCCTTGTTCTGAGGTGAGTGTCTCATAGACAGCATCTATATGGGCCATGTTTTTTTATACATTGTGTCTCTCGATGTCTTTTGATTGGAAGCTGCAACAATCTTGTCAAAGAAGAACAAAGGTGGAAAGATCACAACACCAGATATCAAGTTGTACTACAACATCTCTGTACTCAAAACAGCCAACAGGCATAAAGATAAATTGAACAGAACAGAGAACCTAGAAATTGACCAGAGCCATTACACTCAATTAATATTTGACAAGGAGACTAGAGTCCACAATGAAGCAAAGCTAGACTCTTCAATAAATGGTATTGGGAAAATTGGACAGATATATGCAAACTAGGGGCCCAGTGCACAAAAATTTGTGCACTCTGGGGGTGGGGGTCCCTCAGCCCAGCCTGTGCCCTCTTGCAGTCTGGGACACCTGGGGGGGGGATGTCCACCTGCTGGCATGCCTGGGCAGCCTGGGTGAGGGGCTCAGGGCTATTTTCAGGCTGCCCACAGCCCATTCAGGGTTCATGCACTTGGGGGTGGGAGGGCTGGTGAGTGCAGGCCTGGATGTTTCCCACTGGAGGGCCCATGATCGCACATGCCTGGTGGGCCCCCACCGCTGAGGGGACACACTTGGCGCAGAACTGGGTGGCGAGCCAGGGGCGGACGCTGGTGCAGGATCCCTCAGTGGGGCCCTGCTGCTGAGGAAACACACCCGGGGTGGAGCCGGGCAACGGATTGGCTTTGGATTCTCCGCACTGTGCAGCAGACACTCCCGCACGCCTTGTGAAGGCCTCTGGGGGGCGGATGAAGGTAGCGGATCCTGGACGGGTGCTCCTGCATGCCGCCGAGGTGGCCCCCAGGGCAGAGCCAGGCAGCAGACCCAGGACAGGTGTTCCTGGACACCCTGCAGAGGCCCCCAGGGTGGAGCCAGGCAGCTGATCCAGAATGGCTGTTCCTGTAAGCCCTGTGGAGGACCCGCTCTCCCCCACACCTGGTGGAGGCCCCCAGGGGGTGAAATCAGACAGAGGACCCGGGACAGGTGCTCCTGGATTCCCCGAGGAGGCCCCAGGCTGGACCCCCCTCCCCCACTGAGCTGACACACCTGGCACAGCTATGCCAGCCACGGAGGCTCCCAGTGCAGAGCCACCCTGCCAGCCTCCATCTTGGCTGGGTTAATTTGCATACAGCTGCTCTGATTGGCTGGTGGGCGTTGCCATGAGCAGAGGCTCAGCCAGCCTAGGCAGGCAGTTGCAACAGAAGCCTCTGGTTTGCTCTAGCTCCATGGCTGCTGGCCTCCATCTTGGCTGGGATAATTTGCATGCAGCCACTCTGGTTGGCTTAGAGGCGTGGCTTGGCTGGTGGGCATGGCTTAGATGTCTCAGGTAATGGTCAATTTGCATATTACTCTTTTATTATATTAGATAAAATTAAACTAGACAACAAAATCACACCATACAGAAAAATAAACTCAAAATGGATAAAAGACTTAAATGTAAAATATGAAACCATAAAAATCCTAGAATAAATCATTGGTGTCAAAATCTCAGACATCTCTCATAGCAATATGTTTATGAATACATCTCCTAGGACAATGGAAACTAAGGAGAAAATAAACAAAGGGGACCTCATCAAAATAAAAAGCTTCTACACAGCAAAATAAACCATCAACAAAATAACAAGAGAGCCCACTGCATGAGAGAATATATTTGGCAATGATACATCTGACAAATTGTTAATGTCCAAAGTATATAAGGAAATTTATATACTGAGAAATTTACCTAAGTAGAAACTTTTCCAAAGTGGACATACAGATTGCCAAGAGACATATAAAAAATGCTCAAAGTCATTGATCATCAAAGAAGTGCAATTAAAATGGCAGTGAAATATCACCTAACACCTGTCATAATGGCTACTAGTAACAAATCAACAAACAACAAGTATTTGAGAGGATTTGGAGAAAAGGAAGCACTAGTACACTGCTGGTGGGAATACAGACTGGTTCTGACATTAAGGAAAACAATAAAGAGTTTCCTCAAAAAATTAAATATGGAGCTGCCATTTGACCCAGTGATCCCACTTCCAGGAATATATCCTAAGGAATCTGAAACATCCATCAGAAAGAATATATGCACCCCTATGTTCATAGCAGCATAATTTACAATAGCTAAGATCTGAAAACAGCCAGAGCTGTTTCATGCCTGAGGCACATAAAATTAAAAAAAAAAAAGAAAAAGGATGTCTTACCTTTTGAGACAGCATGGGGGGACCTGGAGAGTATTATTCTAAGTGAAATAAGTCAGTCAGAGAAAGACAAATATCACAAGACCTCACTCCTATGTGCAGTCTTACAGAATAAACTAATGAACAAAATAGATCCAGAACTATAGAAGCATGGAACAGACTGTTGAATCTCAGAGGGAAGGCAGGGTGGGTTAATGGGGGTAAGAGATTAACAAAAGAACTTGTATGTATTACCCATGGACACAGACATTATTGTGGTGATGGCCTGGGGTGGGGGACAGGGGATGGGAGTGGGCTAAATGGGTCAACGAGGGAAAAAAGGGGACATATGTAATACTTCCAACAATAAAATTTTTTGTTTGTTTTTTTAAGAAAGAAGATGGAAAACAATTTAGGGCAGTGTACATGGGTTTCTTAGAAATAAGGCCTGACAGGACAAATCCAGGCCACAGAGGAGACAGTTATCAGGTGGCCTACTAAGGGCAGCCATGTTCAGGAGTCAGCTCAGAAGTTCATGCAAATCATTGATTAGAGAGTTGCAAGACCAGCCATGTGAAGGGTATGGGAATTTTGGAACCAGGAAGAATTCAAGGCAGATTGTGAAACTGGAAGTTACAAGAGAGCACCTGGGAGGCAAAATCTAGTGTACTGAATGAAGGTAGTGGAAGACTGTTGTGCCCTGTTCCTGAGCAGCTGTATCCAAGCAAGAATGAATGCATGAACCAGATCAGCTTAAGGGAGGAGTATGGGAGACTACTCATCATGCGTTGGTTTTTCTGTTTCATAATTTTCCCTATAACCAAATATATCTTTTTGGTAAAAAAAAAATTCCAGTTGATGTGTTTGACGTGCTTGATTTCTTTTTCCTTTAGCCATAGAAGTTGCCATATAACCTTAGCTAGCTTTATCAGAGTCCTTTATCAACCTGTCCACAGTGATTAATTTAAGGATGACATAATCTAACTGGACCAAGTGCAACCTTCCCAAAGCTCTTGATATAATTTCCAGGAAAAAGATTATTTCTTCTCTCTGGATTTGCTATCTGTATAATGAGAAGCATTGGCATCCTATGGAGCCCAACTGAAAAAGAAACCAAGCAAATTGAAAACTGAGCCTAAAAATGGAGAGGACTAAGGTTCCTGAGGAAATCCCCTGTAGCATGCCAAGGTACATTTGCTGCCTTCTTAGTTAAGGAAACCAATCTATTCCCTACTTTGTTTACACTGGTTTGAGTGAGTTTCTGTCACATAAAACTTTAGTGTTTACCAAAATAGTGAGTGTCCTGGTGGTGTGGCACAGTTGGTTGGAGTGCTGTCCCATGCACCCAAGGGTCATGGATTAATTCTTGATTAGGGCAAATGCCTGAGTTGCAGGTTTTATCCCCAGTTGGGGTGCATGAAGGAGACAACCAAATGATGTTTCTCTCTCACATTGATCTTTCTCTCTCTCCTTTCTCTCTCTGTCTCTCCCCTCTCCCTCTCTCTCTAAAAAGAAATGTCTTTTCTTTTCTTAATTTTTGTTTTCTTTTTTGAATAAGGTATTACATATGTGTCCTTATCTCCTCATTGCCCACCCCCCTCCCACTCATGCCCTCACCCCTGGTGTCTTTGTCCATTGCTTATGCTTATATACATGCATACAAGTCCTTTGGTTGATCTCTCCCCTTTACCCTCTCCCTCCCCTACCTTCCCTTTGAGGTTTGAGCATCTGATTGATGCTTCTCTGTCTCTGGATCTGTTCTTATTCATCAGTTTATGTTGTTCATTATATTCCATAAATGAGTGAGATCATGTGATATTTATCTTTCTCTGACTGACTTATTTCGCTTAGCATAATGCTCTCCAGTTCCATCCATGCTGTTGCAAATGGCAAGAATTCCTTCTTTTTTACTCAGCATATGATGGAAAAAAAATTGAATAAATGCATCTAGTTTCAGTAACCAGGGAGACATACTCTGTGGTAGGCAATTGTAGCCACTGCAATTTTGTCAGGGATAAATGACATTAGGATTAGAAAGTAGGATTTATTAAACTATAACTTATGGAATTTATTTCAATATTTTATGTGAAAATGAAAATGGAAAAAGAAAAATCTAAAGCTTATATAAACAGGATATAAAGTTTTAAAGACATTGCTTGTTTTATTTTACCTTATTTTATTACTAGTGACCCATCACACGAAATTGCATGAGACCCAGGACTCTCCTCCTCTGCTGAAACCTAGATAGAAGTTGAGTGAAGTACTCGCTGGGAGCCCCTCACCCCCTGCTGCCCATCCCTGCTGTGCATGCTGCCATCTTGTGATGGTGTTATGGTGCGAGGGTCAATTTTCATATTACCTCTTTATTATATAGGATGGTTATTTAATGATGTTTGTCTATTTCCTGTGGCACAGATACCTGTTGAATTGAAATAAATTGGATTGAATGTAAATAGCTTTTTGTAGGTAGAGCACAGGAGATTTATCACGGTGTAGTGGCTGATGCAATGCTGTGAGCACACTCCAGCAGTTCAGATCTTTCTGGCAAACCAGGAAGATGGCAACGCCTGCCCGAGCCCCTCCTAGAGCCACGTACACAGTACCCCAACCTTTACACTCATTGGCTCCCTAAGAAGACCTGGCGTTCCATCATTGGCCACCTCCGCTGTATATACTGGTGTACTTCCTCAATAAAATTAGACCTGTGTCACAGAACCTGGTCTCCGGAGTCATGCATGCAAGCGTCCTAGCGCTAGGGGCTTCGTCATCCTCACCCCTGGGAGATGCCCTGCTTCATCTTTTAAAATGAGAGAGAAAACAAAATTATATTTATGACTACTTATTTGGCACCAGACACCATAAAACCATTTTTTAATTTTTTCTTATTGTTAACTCAACATTGCAATGGGAAAGCCATTTGCTTCTTCATTTAACAGGTAAGGACATGAAGAATGAAATGAGATCAGTGACTCCTGACATTACACAGAGCTTGGGTTTGAATCCTGCACTGGTGATCTTTCCCTCATATGATTATGCATGTGGGATTCTCCCACCTGCTCTGGTCTGGATTTGAGATGAGATGTATCATATATGCTAGGATAGTTTTGCTTCAGTGTTGATTCTAAATTATGAGAATTTATCTCTAATGTATTAACTTTGTGGTCCTTATTTGAAAAGTGAAGAGTACTAATGGAAGAAATCATGATCATTAAAACTTTCTTATCTATTCACAAAACCCTGCTCTTTCCCCCTCACTTTCTGTTTAACTTTAGTACTAGAACCAGAATGCTCTCCAAAGAGCCAAGTCCTCAGTAGGTGTTGCTTTATAACTGCTTCAAACAAGAAGGCACTCTAAAGACAGTAGCTTAAAAAATATGTTTCTGGTAAATTAAAGGAGGATAATTGATTACTGGAGGTAAACAGGTGATGAAATATACATCACTGGTATATCATTCATAATTCATTCCTGCTGAGTGGCTGACAAGGCATCTGAACCTGCATGGTGGCTTGCTCAGAAGTGCAGGCCAAGGTCACTAGGGCAGGGCCATTACAAACTAGTGTGAAGCACAGCCTGTCTCTATCAATTACTGCTGTTTGATAACAGACATTAAGCCAAGGTCTGTTCTTCCTCAGGACGCAGCCACACATTCTGAAATCATCAGCTTGAAAGCATAATCCACAGGCCTCAGGGGTTTCGCTCATGTATTACATCCCATCATGACTCAAGGTATAAACCCAGGATATGAAGGAAGCCTCTGCTCTCTTCATAGTGAGGCAAACTGGGATTTATTGCATTGGAGCCAAGTGAGATCCACAGTGTTGGGGGCAGTTGACCCCAGTAATCACTACTGCAGAGCCATCACAGACAGATTCAGCCTAAGAAGTCTTGTTGAAATGAAGGACTGTCTGCTGGAACCTTTCTCTTTGGGGCATGGATATGTTCTATTTTGGTCTTACTTTTCTTTAAAAAACCACATGTATGCTTTCAATAGGTCTTTTTTTTTTTCTTTTACATTTTGGCCTTTCCAAGAGCACGAGTCACAAATTGGCATGAATTTGACACAGGTAACCCATCATCTGAAGGCTGTCTACATGCTTCAGAAATAGATCCTAGCCTGGTACATGTAGTAATTTACCATAATACAATGAAGAAAAATTATAAAACTTTTTTACAAAATTGAGGATGCAGAAAAGGGGCACTTCCTTTTGAACAGGCTTCATTTTCCTGTGGGACTGATTCAGGCTGTTTGTGAAGTGCCAGAATCTTGCACTCACATATCTTTGCAGGAATGTTCTGAACAGCTCACATTCTTTTCATGTTTAAAATTCTCCTTTATATTAGGGAGATCTCTATATCTGGAATAAGTTAAGAATACTTAGTTCCTCTTTCCATTCTGTAAAAAGCCCAGCTGGGAAAATTTCTCCTTTATGCACTTTCCCCCAAACATTCTGCCTAGTTCTGCTCTGGAATCATCATGTAGAGTGAAGCTGATCTCATGGTTTCTCCATTTGAAACAGGTTTTCAGGTGGAGCTGGGCTCTGAAGGTCACATTAATCCCATCTAGATTTGTGAAAGAAACCCTCCCACAGACTCCTGTTATAAATTTTTTAAGGAGCTAGCCACAGTGGAGAATGCAGAAAGATTTGTCACAAAGAGGAAAAATCCATTTCAAAATTAATAATGTGTTAATAATTACAAATTTTGCTTTCTTAAACCTTTAGAATTACTTTTCAAAAATGTAAGCATGAGGAAGAATCCTACTGCCTATTGCAGGGTACAAGAAATCCAAATAATCCATGAATGATAACCAACTCTGAAGGGTACAGGCACAAACACTTATGGGGACAATAGCTTCCTCAGTGTATATAATGAGTGTATATTACTTGTGACCTGCTTTTATACACACACACGGACACACACATGGTCACAGCACATATACTTCCATTAGATTACAAAGAAATATATTTCTTTTTAAAAATATATTTTTATTGATTTCAGAGAGGGAAAGCAAGAGAGAGAGAGAAACATCAATGATGAGAAAGAATCATTGATCAGCTGCCTTCTACAACCCCCCCGCCTCCACCAACTGGGGATCGAGCCCACAACCTGGGCATGTGCCCTTGACCCAGGACCTTTCAATCCGTAGGCTGATGCTCTACTGACTGAGACAAACCAGCTAGGGCAACATGTTTATCAAATAAAGAAAAATGCAGACTCTTCACTTCTACAAAATTTATGAGAGTAAAATGTTTAAAAATACACCCCCCGCCACACACACATTTTGTTTTCCTCCATCATCCACAGCTAAACAACTATAGTAGATATTTATTAGCAAGTAAAACAAAGATTTTGGAAACATCATTTTGCAGAATCATTTGATAAAAGACTGGAAAATGTTCTTGTCATTTTTGATTCCTGTAATTGTTCAGTTTATAGGACTTGCATCCTAAAAAGCAGTTCCCTGTGTGACCTTGTTCATATTTGTACTTTACAATGGCATGAACTCCCCCTTAGTTTTAATGTGGTGATTTCCCCAGATTGCTAACTATTGAATTCAATAAAATATTATTAAAAATAAGCTATTTCTGTGCATTGGTTTCCTGGAAAATATTATTTTGTATAATTCTTAAATTTGTTTCTCAATTATTTTAGATTTAGCAACTCACAATGCTTCGCTATTTGGGAGAATTTTATCAACTCATTTTAACCTAGATGATTTATTAATCTCATGAAAATAAGTATAAAATACACTCTTTTATAAAATTAAAGGTAGAAGATATTTTGTCATAAATTTTGTCTCTTAACTGATAAGATTGCATAAGTGTGGGAGGCCCCCTGCTAGGGAAGGTGCCATGGCTCTCTTTTAAGTCATGTTGACTGAACTTAATGCTTGGGCAGAGTCCTTCCTTGGGGGCATTTCTGGCCAATAGGTGAGAATGCCTTCAGTTCAACTCTTCAAGCCTAGGTGCCAGGGATGGGTTTTTATTATGTAAATCCAGTCAAGCACCAGGAATACCTGTCTTATCTTGAGTTTGTGTGAAACCTCCTGTTATTTTATGGAATTTAGACTATAAAATAAACACACTGCTTTGGTTTTGGGTCTCTCTGCCTCTCCACCAGAAGAGGACAGAAGCCCACCCAGACCCAGCTTTATTTTTATTTCTGCATCTATCTTTCACCTTCTGTCCCAAAGCACCTCCACTGGAAAGAACTGGTTCACGCTCTCTTTCCCTGTGCAGGATGTGGAGAGAAGGTGTTTAGCCCTGGCACATTCTGGTGCCCAATGTGGGGCCCAAAGAGGCTAGGCAAGAAAGGGACTGCTCCTGGGAAAGTGCGCACCACAGAGTCTAAGGTAAGTAGGAGCATATTGGTGTGATTTATAATTATCTAGGTGTAAAACATGGGTAACTCCGGATCTCAAGAAAGAGAGCTTTACTCTCAAATGCTCAATCCTAGCAGACCGCTATACCGATTTTTTGGTAATTTCCAAATCTGCCGCTATACTGCTGTACCTGATTTTCGGTACTTTGCCTACTATGTGAAAAAAATGCGTCACAAACTAAAAATAACCAACCAATCGTGGTCAAACCTCATGGTTAGCCATTGCAAATGTCTTCCCCCATGTGTTTGAGTTGACTTTGTGTGGTTTAAGGGACAGTTAGGTTCAGGGCCTCAGGTCTGATAGACTTACGGTTATGCTCAAGGCCTAAGGATTCTATGTTAAATGTAGTCATATTCTTGATTTCTTAAACTTAATTCATGAAACTTGCCCCTTGTTTCCTAAAGAGGGAACTGTTGATGTTCAAATGTGGGAGAAAGTTGGAAAACATTTGTGTGATCCATATACAGCAGAAGGTCCAGAGAAGATTTGAGCCTGGGAACTCGTGAAATCTGGGAGAGTATTGCCCACAGCATGGGCTCTGAGACCCGTATTCTCCATGCAGGAGGCAGCACAAAGCATCAGTGACTTGACTCTGTTTCTTATTACTTGTGCGTGGGATCCCTGATTCCCAGTGCATTCACACTAAGAGCCAGTGACTCCAATTCTTGGTGCATGTGCACACAGGGACCCTGGTTCTCAATGTAAAGGTGTGCAAAGCAACAGAGACACCAATACTGGATTATTGGAGAACTCTGATTCCTGGCACACGCTAGGAGGCTCTGATTTTCAACACACTCCAGGGGGATCTCTGTTTCAGCTTGATGCAAGCTGGGTCCCTGATTCTAAGTGTGCACACAAGGCCACACTGAATGCTGGCAACACTGACTCTGAGTGAGCCTGGTTCCCACCAACCGACAACAAACAAACATCCTAGTGTAAAAGCTCTTCAGTGACACTAAGGTGGTGAGAAGCTCCCACTGCACATGGCCCAGGCCCACACAATTCCACGTTTGAAACTTTTGGAGACAGTCAGAATGGTGAGATGACACAATCCCCAGAGGAAAGAGAATGAGGAGTCATCAAGAAAGGACATTAGTGAAATTGAAGCATGCAACATGACAGAAAAAGAATTCAGAATAATGGTTGTATAATTCATTCACTGGATGGATGAGAAAATCAACAACCTATGCAAGAATGAGGAAGAAATGAAAAGTGATATAGCTACAATCAAAAACACCATAGAAGGTTTCAACAGTAGACGAGAAGAAGCAGAGGACCAAATTAGTGAGTTAGAAGGTAAGGTAGAGAAACAAGCTCAATTTGAACAGCAACTGGAGAAAAAAAATAAAAAGCAGGAGGAGAGCCTAAGGGAGCTTTGGGACAACAAAGTAACATATGAACAATAGGGCTGCAAGAAGGACAAGAAGAGCAGCAAGGAGTAGAACATCTATTTGAAGAAATAATGACAGAAAACTTCCCAGATATGGGGAAGAACAAAGTTACACAAGTATAGAGAGTCCCAAGCAAGATGAACCCTAAAGACCCACACCAAGACATATCATAGTAACACTGGCAAATGTACAAGACAAAGAGAGAATCTTAAAGGCTGCAAGAGATGGACAGAGAGTTACATACAAAGGAT